>JAODAC010000340.1:67304-95142 GCA_027575185.1 Mimaenictus wilsoni | reverse complement strand
TTTTATAGAAAGCTCTTATTTATCTATCAATGAAGAGATATTTTTAATAACTCATCTCCAAAGGGACATTTTCAAAATATACACAGTTCATCAACTTTGAGGAGGTATGGAACCTGTATTACACCTATCAAAAACATACGATTGATTCCAAAATGAGCTACGTTTCCTTATCTATCATTCTATAAAGAGATATTGTTAATAGCTGCATTAATTTAGCAGAAAATGAAATTTCCTGTAGAGAAATTGTCAAGGTCAAAAGTTTATCAACTTTGATCTGTTGTGGCACATTTATTATAGGTCTTAAAGGCATACTCATGATTTCATAGTGAGCTCCGTTTCCTTGGAAATAATTGCAAAAAAAGCATCGCTTCTATTCTATATCATTCTATGAACAGATACTATTATTAGTTGCTTTCGTATAGCAGAAAAATTTGCTTTGCAAAAATAAATCAACTTTCATATAATGTAGTGTTCACAAATTGTAGGATAATACTTTAAAATAATATTAAAGATTTATAAATGTTTAACATTGCAAATATAACATCCTGCAAATCCTGCTATAAATTTTCAAACAACGTCCACTGATTGGTTAAGAAACATCCAAGCCTACCAATCAACGCCCAGTGCTGCCAACTGTTAGCTGCCATCTTTGCACTTCCCAGCTGTCAGTTGTCACTTAACGCTTATCAAATGTTTTTTACGGTTAGCGAGCGACTATGCAATTATTTATAAATATTTCGTGCGTGCTGAATTCTGTGGTGATTGTTGTACACACGGGGAGGATGCACGCGTAGACGGCGGTCAAACCCACCCGCGTCAAATATACAGGTACGTATCGATCGTCGTCGGACGCGCCCGTCGATCATACAGACACCATTCGGACCTTCGTTTGGTGGCTGACTCACGGGCCTCCGAGCGAACGCCAAAGAGCGTTTCACACAAGGTTAATTATTGCTAATGCCAAAGTGCTAAAGGTTTCGCCCGTCTCGCCGCGGGGGGAGAGCGTCGAGTGTCAGTGTGCGCCGAAGATTGCGTCGACGAAAACCATCGCGTTGTTGGCAACAACAACCGATTCGCGTGTGTGAACTTTACTGCAGTTGATAACACAACGAGACGTCGTAGCTACCCACACACGTTGTGGTGATCCCCACAGCACCACACAGTGCTTGTGATGCACATTCTTATCTAATCACGACGGCTCAGAAGCGTGTGACTTAGTGTGTTTGCGCATTTGTGTATCAGTGCGTGTGTTTTTCGAGTGTTCTGCAATGCCACATCCTTGGCGGTTGCTGTGGTGCTGAGCTGCTGTGTTTCTGCCCGTCGTGGGGTTGATATTCAGCTAGCATGGGCTCGGTCTGGAAGCGTCTGCAGAGGGTCAACAAGCGTGCCGCCAAGTTCCAGTTCACCGTCTCCTATCATCAGCTGGCGATCGAGTTCACCTCGAAATGGTAGGTTTCGCTCACGTTAACTTTGGTCAGTGTTATCAGTCAATGTCAACGATTGTTTTGGCTGCTTGAATGTCGGCGAGCCGACGTATCGATGCTGTGATGAATGGGAGCAATTGTTATTTGATCATTTTTGTCGTAGGGAGCCTCACAAGTTGTCGATTGTATGGACGCGAAGGTCGCGGCGTGTTGTTACACCTGCGATGCAGTGGGAGAGGACGCTGCAAAACACGTACAAGGCGCTTGTCGTCTGGCCAATGCCTGAAAACCATCAGGTTGCCATCAATCTTTTTAAAGGCCGTGGCAATGACTTTGAGGAGAAGGACTGGCATTTCGTTGTTGAAGATGTAAGTAACATTTATTCGTTTATTTATAACCGTGGTCGTTTAGTGGAAAAAACGCACAAACCTTGTAATTAGTATTTTCCAATAAGAAATGGTTTAAGTTTCATTACTTTTGAAATGTTTCTAGATAAAATTTTATAACAAACATATTTTTCATAGTTCTCAGTTGATAAAAAATTTTTTACCGAGCATCGACTACTGTAGCAGTCTATTTAATTCCTTTTCGATATAATTAGTCGATATAATTAGAAACTAACTACAATTGATTTGAAGATTTCATTTTGATCAACATCTGCCGGCACTTGATCCCGAAACCTTGTAGACAGCAGTCGTCATAGTTTTAAAGAGGAAATGTTTCGATGAGACTCAAATATCTGGACTTATAATTTTAATTGTATTTATTGCTTGTGCGAGTATTATTTACCCTAAAATTGTTTTTAGAAAATTACGAAGTTTTAAATTCCTGATGTGCATAAGAACTAATTCGATTTATATTAAATTTCTTGAATTCATTATCTACATGTTAATAGAAGGACTATGTATATTTCAAACAGAATTTAGCTAGAGATTACTAAAGATAAACTTACAGTTAGCATTCTAAAAATTAGGTTGATTGCATCTATTTGTACGTTTCACAACTTTTCACCATAAACAGACTGAGCTTAATTTGGCACGGCGCATAAAATTGTTTATGCCAAATCAATATGCAGGTCATAAAATATACGTAAAACATGAAAAGCCACCTGCAAATAGAACAGATTACGCAAATTGATTTTTGTAGGCAGAGCACTATAATTTTTTATACTCTTTTTACGATATACTCTTTACGACGAATGTTACCTTGTGAATGCAAATTTAAAATTCTCATAAACCTTTTTGAAATTGATTTGATAATAATACGCTAACTGAAGTGATAATCATATGATACTTTTTGATATAGGAAATATAGGGGTATATTCGATGATTGCTGATCGCATTATGGACGTGGGGTCGAATCCCGGCGGATGTAGAGTAAAATGAATTGTTCTAATCAATAGAGTTAGTCTCTAAAATACTTAACAAAATGAGTTTTGTTTCAATAACTATTATGAATAACATCAAGAAAGAGCTTTGCTTAAAATGACAATCAAATCATTCTTAAAAATAAATAACAATGAATGAAACAATGAAACAAATTTGAAATACTATGTCTCTTACTCTAAACGACCCCTACAAAATTATCTTTTTTATGATGATCCTTGATACTACACGCAATATCTGAAATATAATGATATTCGTTATGTTTCCTTACAACTCATCCAGTTTAAGTCTGATTAATACCTTTATATCAATACAACGGTTTAAATATTTAACCATTCAACTAAAAAATTCAATACATTATTGTTTAAAGGTTGCACCGACTGGCAAAAGAAGACGTCTCGCCGTCACCCAAATCAACATGGGCAAATACGCGAGTATAGATTCATCCCAGCATCCACTCCATCTGAATCTGAAACCAACGACGAAGAAGATCACGAGTGCGAAACTGGAATGTACGCTGACGTGTATGTTTCTACGCGAGGGCAAAGCCACGTAAGTTTATTATTTGACTCACCCAAAACCCCCCAAACAAACATCCGTCGGATAAATAAAAATAGTCAAACGGAAGCAGTGGTTCGTGTGATAACACTGAGTGTATTCCAGTGACGAAGATATGCAATCTATGGCTTCCCTAATGTCTGTGAACAACAACAGCGATATCGCAACGATGGAGGACTTTGAGGACGAGGAGTTGTCGCAGGGCGACAGCTCGATGAAGGCCAGCCTCAGTGAGGTCACTGCGCAGATGCAATTGATGACAAATAGTTTATCGGGATCGGATTTTGCCAGTACTCCATTGAGTAGTATGTGCAAATTTGCGAGTTTTTTAAGTCGATTTTTTACATTTTTCTTATTTTTAGTTGCAAGTTTGAATTCGTTATCGCGCCATGATAAGACGCCCACTGCGGACGTTGCGTTACCACCACGTGGTGCCGGCGACGAAGTTGTTGCCCACAGCGTGAAGATTAATCCGAATGTGCCGGCGCCGAAACGTGGGGATTTCATCGTGCCGGAGAGTGATCCGTTTTCGGAGCTCTTCGAACGTGATATTGATGGGCTGGAGGATGATATTGAAGGTGCTGCTGTTGAGGAATGCGAACACGAGGAGGTGAAAACGCCGAAACCGGTGGCTCTGCCAAAATTACCCACAGCCAAATCAGCCACGAATACGAATAACATCAAGACTGCTAGCAATAATGTCAAACCGGAATTATCGCTGAAATTGAAGGAGTTTGCGTTGGAGACGAAAACACAACAAAAACTAACTACGCCAGGTAATTATTATACACATAAGTTAGATTTTTTTTAATATTTTAATTTTAATTAACTTCAAAGATTATGTATGTGATTATATGACTAAACATAATCATTGAAAAGAGAAAAGAAAAACGTTACTACTAATTAAAACAAACACAAAATTTATTACTGAATTAATGTAGGACAAGATCTGCTCGAATGGTGCAAGGAAATGACGAAAGACTACCAAGGAGTGAAGATTACAAATTTAACAACGAGTTGGCGTAATGGAATGGCATTTTGTGCGTTGCTGCATCGTTTTAGGCCTGATCTGATGTGAGTATTACTTTATTTTGCCCTAACGTAAATTTCGCATGATTTGGACCAAAAGTCTTCGTCCTATTTTTTTTTCTCTAAAATGCTTTCCACGTATGTCAGATGACAACGAAATATGTATATATCGATATTTGTCGAAATTAGGTAGTTTTGCAGAATTTGGCATCTGAAAAATATATCAACAACTCAAAATTTCATTCTATAATAGGAGTATTTACTGATTAATATATATTTTCTATTTTTCTTTTTAATTAGTATATTGTTTAAAATGTCTACTGACATTGCATCATCTCTATTTCCAGCGATTTCGACTCATTATCATCACATAATGTGCGTGCAAATTGTAAGATCGCCTTTGATGCTGCTGAATCATTGGGAATTTCGCGGGTTATCGAACCATCTGACATGGACATGCTCGCCGTGCCTGATAAACTCGCCGTAATGACGTACCTCTACCAACTTAGAGCGTACTTCACCGGCCACGAGCTCGAACTGCAACAAATCGGGAAAACGTCAGAGGAAAGCAATTATGTTATCGGCCGTTTTACGACCGATAAAGACACAGACGTCACAAAGCAACTTTTCGGTCAGGAGATTGTCAATCTTCGCAATTCTAAGCGTAATTTTAAGAAGGACAAATCCAGGGAGAAATCTCTTTCGGAGGAGAAAGAATTACCGAATACTAGCAGCGAAACGAAACCATCAAAAAGTGAGGATGAAACCGAGGCGAAAACATTATCAGAGCAAAAGTCTAGTATGCATCTGGAACTTACGAAGACAAATACTCCACTTCAGAGGGAAAAAGAAAAGGCTGTAATTGTGGCGGTTCAAGCGAAGGAAAAGAAGGAGAAAGAAAAGGAGCCGGTGGTGATTAAGGCAGAGAACGTAATAATTGAAAGTACTTCGAATGAAACTGCTGAGAAACCAGTGCTGATGACTCGACGTGAATTAACCGATCCCTTCGGTTCCGACGAGGACGAGCAGGATGACGGAGGAAAGCCTGCGCCGACGGTTACGTGCAACAAAGAAGTAATCGGTGACCGCGAGCCATTGACAAGCGTCAATGGCGGCACAGTAGACGCCCCGCCATCAGATCTGAAACTCAATCCCGTAAGTGTTTTGCTCTTGAACTACTTTTCGCACCACCGTAATTGCACAAATTTTTCAACATTGTTTGCATTCTACGAGTTTTGCTCTTACATTCCTTCTATTTACAAGTTTTGCTCTTGTTTTTCTTGTTTTATTGCGTTTTTTGATTGCTTAATATTTGCCCACGATCACTAGCACATTATTAATCGCTACTCGGAGCAGCGAGAGCGTGCCAAGCAATTGCTGGGACAAGTCAAACGAGAAAGTTCCACATCGCCATATAGGGTAATTTTTTTTCTTTTTATTTTCATTCACAATTGTGTACACATTTTTGTAATGTTTTGTTTTACTCACATTTGCAACATTCTAATAGGGGTGTCAAAAAGAATAGGTATCTAAAAGTATCAATAGTTTATGAATCCATATTTTGGTCAGTCTGAACGTGTGAAGCATAAGCTGCACAAGATTGCACTAAAAACTTCCAGCAGATGTCACTAGTGACATTTTCATTACTTTCAATATTAAAAAGTATCGATACAACGAAATTTTGACGCCTCTTCTACCTACCACCTTGTCACTTTATACTTTATAGGTAACAATTTGTAAATGAATATATCTAATGTTTATTTGTTTTAAAGTCTGAAGAAGAACGACAAGCCGAATTACGTGAGCGTGCCCGCAAGTTAATTGCGCAGACGCGTAAAACCACATCACCGACGATCGAGAAGCCCTGCCCCGAGTTTGTCGAAAAGCCTGAAGATGTGGAAGCTGTTAAAGCGCCGTCGGCGGCAACGCAACCGCCCCTTTCACCGACGAAATCTAGTCCGCTTCGTAAAGACATTACGCCAGACATGTTACCTAACGGTTTCAGATTACTCGATGTAAGTTACTCAAATGAAAACAAAGCTTGTACATGATTAAATGGGTACATAATTTTACAGATGGGAATTGATATCGACGTGGACAAGGAACTGGACGATCTGGAGCGTGAGCAAACAGCGATCGACAAGCAGGCCGCCAAGCTGGAAAAGAAACTTCGAGCGGTGATGGAATCAAATATGAGTAACTCTGAAGAGGAGGAGGCGCTCATGGCACAATGGTTTACGCTCGTTAATAAGAAGAATGCGTTGCTCAGGCGGCAAATGCAACTTAATATATTGTAAGTTTCAGTTTTAGGTTTGTTCATTTTTCGTTAAATTCAAAAGTATCAATATTCTTCCCTAATCTAATAATCTGTATTGTCTACTTTAACTAATATATTTTATATTTTTAACAGGGAAAAAGAAAGTGATTTAGAAAAACGTTACAAATCACTAAATACTGAACTACAGACGAGTCTCGCCATCGAAGATTGGCGTAAAACTGACGAGCAACGAGCGCGCGAGAAGGAATTACTCGATGAGCTCGTTGTGATTGTGAATAAACGCGATGAACTCGTGCATCATTTGGATACTCAGGAAAAAGCGTACGTTATTTACAAACTTGTTAACCATACATTTTATTTTTACATCATTATTTTCTCTGTACAGTATTGAAGAAGATGACCTGATCGAACAGGATTTATCACACATGGATTTCCAAAACAAGGACAAGTGCTTAATACAATAGAATATGCGCTGCGTAGATGTGAATTATTTTTTAACGAATCCCGAAAAACCTGAAATCGAAGCATAATTCTTATCGACACACACATAGAATGCGTACATATAGATTAACAAACTTAGTTTTGTTAAGTGTGAATGTAAAAGTGTATGTACCCGACGCGGCTACATAGCCGATTAGCAGATATTTTTATTTATATTTTTTGATGAATTTGAAATGAAAAAAAAAACCAAGAAAAAAACAAAAACAGAAAAGACACTATAGCTTTAATTAATTTTTAAGTGTGCTTTTGTGTTAACATCCTTACTGGTGTATTTATTTTTTTGTTTCTTCACGCATCCTTTCCTTTTGATTTGCGCTGTATATTTTCGAAAATTGCGAGATACCATGGGAGAAATTAGATGTGAATCGCTATCAACTGTACACACAAAAAAAACACTGAACAAGTGAAACTAACAAACCAATAAATTATAAACTTATTTGTAACATTATTAGTCATTTATTGCCTTATTGAAGAAAATAAATCGAGTTTACAGAAATATTTAGTTAAGTCGATGCTAAAATGTAAAAAATTATTTTTTAATATGGGTGGCGCCATCTATTGACTAATATACAAAGTTTAACCCCATTAGAAATACAGATTCCTACTTGATCTTTTAATAGAGCTTTGTAATTCTACTATTATCTAAAAGATGGCACTGCTGGATTTAAGTTCCGTAGCAAATTTTCAAAAAAAATTACAATTAACGTTTTCTCGAATTGTAGGAAAAATTAAATTTCTTTAATTTTTTAGATTCTCAATCTTCGCATCTCTGTGATCCCCTTTCCAAACTTTTTGATACTATCGTAAAATTTAAAAAAATATTGAATTTGATATTATGCACTGAATTATATTACAATAAAAGACATTCTCGCATTTAAGAAGTTTTATTATTTATTTTCCATTTCTTACAAATTTCGATGCGTACAATTACATTACATTGCTTTATAGACTCTTTCATTTTTATCATTTTTAGCATGTTCGGAGACCGTTGTTACCATGTTGGTACGTTGGTCTAGTGGTCAGGGAGTGTGCTTGCTATTTGGGCACGGCGGGTTCGATTCCCGCCTGCGGAGGTGAGAGGCCAAGTTTTTTTTCGAATTTTATTTTTTGATCAAACGTTTTAGCAAAATAGAAAGGTCAACCGCCGCTTCGCGGCGGCAATTCGTTTCCCCGGTGGTTGCAATCTTACAGTTCGCCGCGCAGCGGCGAACTCCATTCGAGTCACGACTAACGAGCACCCATCAGACAGGGGAAATTACCGACCCGGCCTAGCTTCGATCCTGGGACTCTCGGGTTCGTGCGTTGTGACACTACCACTATTCCACGTTGGCGGCATACACCTGATCGAAAATTTAGGGTTTACAGTGAACACATTTTCATACTTATAGTTTATAATGTACACAGAATAAGATTACAATATTTTTAAATGTGTTCGAATTGAAATGTGTAACAAATGAAAAATAAATAATAAAACTTCTTAAATGCGAGAAAGACTTTTATTGGAATATAAATTGTTTGTAACAGATATTCTCGATTTTAGTCAGTTGACTGATTTTTTGGTGAAACAAGTGAAACAAATGTATGGTGGAAAAATGGTATCATTTAATAGAGGAGAGCATTTTGAGTGGGAAAATGTAGAAACATCCCGAAAACTGCTATTTTCTCGAAAACTAATAAACCTTTTCCAGATATTTTTCGAAATATCTCCTTTTTCAAATGATCTTCATAGATGAGCACCAAACATATGGCAGATTTGCCATAACTTTGGTTATACTATCGTCAGTTAGGTTATGGTTATTCATAACGAAATAAAAGCTCCTTATCACGTACTAGCAAAACATAATTTTGATTTTACCACTCATTCGCAATTCATTAATATTTAACAATATTATCAAATGCGTAATACGCAACAATGATTTCTATTTATTTATGTGTGAAGTAAGCATTTCTTTGCTTACCTCTGAAGAGCTCGTATATTAGATGACGCACAGCAAGGAAGAGTTATGGTAATTTCAAGTCGCACACCGATTTGTTGCGCTCCATTTTTGGCGCTTGTGTTATTCAATTGTATTGTAATTTTGCATTGATTTAGTACCTGTTCGACGGCCTCCGACGCGATGTACTTATGTTCTAATCATAAGTAACATAAGTGGATAGAAACAATGAAATTACATCGTGAAATGTTATTGAATAAATGCATAGTTGAAAATCATATAAATCTTTAAGCAATATTTATTGAAAATAATCAATATATTTACAAAAAACAGAAAAAGGGTAATATTTGGGATTAAACAAGTTTTACTCAATTGGAGGTTAAAAAACTGGATAGAATTTGAGGTTAAATCAATTATTTGCCTTTTTTTTCCTTTTTTCTTATTCTAAGAAGAGTTTTAAATGAAAATTTCGCAAGTTTGACAAGTACTAATTATATAATACTATAAAATTCGTTTGTTATATTTTGCAAAGTATAATAAGACGAAACCAAACTATAATATGAAATAAAACATTTCTTGACAGTCAATTTGTAATTGGAAATAAGTACAACATTAATTACAACTCCCTTTATGGCAAAACACTTAAAATGTAGAAAATAATCAAGGAAAATCCATCAACACGCAATACCAAGATGCAATTGCAACACATTTTTTTTTATTATTAACACAACGCAGTGCAGTGATTTGCTATCTTGCACGTGGTCATCCGCACATCTTCAGCGACAATTACGTAATTTGGCGTGTTATTCTTTATGGAAGTAATTAACGTGGCATCGGCGAGCTCAGCTGAGTGGATTAATTAATTATTTATCGCAGCTTTATTGGCGCGTTATTGGCCCCATCAATTCAGCTGCTAATCGACCGCCATACAAACGGCAGCATCGAGCGCCGCATTGATAAATCAAAATTACTTTCTATTCGTTATCGACTCGGTACTAGCTTACTAGCTGCAGGCTGAATGGACCATCGCAGAAGATGCGTGCGTGTTTTTTTGCGCGTCGCGTACACATGCGAGCCTTGAGCGGGATTTTTTCGCGCCTTAAATAGATTTTTTTCTGCCGTCATCGTCGCTAATTGTGGTTCGCCATCTCCGTGGTAATCGCCGATTAATCAAAGACAAACGAATGGTTTAGTGATGAAATGCTAGGTGCTTAAGCGAAAGGAACTTGGCAGGAGTGGAGTACTGAAGATTATTTGGGACATTATGTAGTTTTCATGAAATAAAGATGTTCTTACAGAAGTTCGTATCGTAGATACCACACGAAATATGTAAAGGGAAACTAATATTGCACTCAAACAAAACACAGACGAAATTATGATAACAAATGGGAATAAAGAAAAGAAGACAAAGATAGGATAAGATTAGTAAGGCAAGGGAATTGAAAAGTGTTGAAAGGGGAATATGTTCATGTGATTCTTAAAAACTTAATGGAATTGTATCAAGTATCAAGTGGAAAATACTGACGAGAAGGTCAAGGTATAAAGAGGGGTTTGAAACAATGGAAAATAAGACGTTTATTCGTATGACAAATATCTTGTGCTTGCTTCATTTTTCTGGGTTATTGGCATACTGGTTAACCTTATTAATTTCCTTTGAGTAGGTTGTCCCAAGGTGAAGAAGACTTCTAAAGTGACACCCTCTTCCTCGTTCTTCTTTCTAGGCCTCAGGCCAGTTCTTCCAAAATTACCTCAAATTTCTTAAGAAGTAGTCCCTCCAACGTTTTGGATGTCCTATGGAATGGATGGTCTTTGTTGGAAGCAATCTTGGATGCTGACTGCTTCTCTTATATCGCTGCTCCGTTTTGTCCCATAATGTGAATCTACTGATCGTCCTTATTGATCTGCTGATCGCGTCATATGCTCGGGCCTCTGCTGCTTACGTTAAGACAGGTCGAACTTCAGTCTTGTATATCCTTTGCCCTTCTATGATAGATGATTATTCCATGTAGAGCATTAGCTATTTTATAGACCCTTCTCGCTCTGTCTGTCTGACTTAAATTGATCTTTGTTGAGTGTTGAGTAACAAAACAGGAAGATAAACGATGGTTAGAGGATCTAAGTAATTCCCACGACTATCACACTTCCTCCCTTTCAAGAAACTTATACACTATTATCGAATAATAAGTGTTGAGTTGTCCTGCCAATTTCATCTCGCTTATACCAGAATAGATTCGATGATGTGCATTGCATCCCATTGATGATAAACGGCTGCAGAGCAAGCAAGACACTTGCAATTGAATTCGCGACTCGCAATTTCGACGGCAATGTAATGCCGACACGTCGCGCGCCATATATTGCACACACCAATGACAGGATGCCGCATTTTTTGCGGGCACAAACCACACAGGCCCCGCGTTGCGTTACACTTTCGGACGATGCGCACATAAATAAATAGATTGTGTGCGAAGCGTAATCGGCGGCGTGAGGCGCATCAACACGATGCAATCGTCGTCAATGTGGAGGCGCGCGCGAGCGATGCGAAACTGGAACACATCGGCGGTGCATCTTCGGGCCAGGCTGCTGAAATGGCTATAAAAGTCGCAAAATTATGCGGCGCTCTATTGAAAAATGGATGCATTGCGCACTTGCACATACTACACACCAACCTGCACCAGATACATGGCAGTGAATCACGATTTGCTTTCTATAAAAGCGGCCTGCAGCCGCCGAAGATTTATCAGTTAGCAATTATCACTTGCGAGAACTACCACCTGAGAGAGCAGTGCTATCTCAAAGTTATTCTTAGACCAGTGTACAAAACGACCAACCCTTAACACAATGTTGAAGGTGATTCTTAGTTACTTTAGCGTACTACGACTTCAACGATTAAATTTGAATATTTGCAGCTAATTTGTTTATTTCTCGTGATTGGTTGCACGTTTGCTGAACCCCCACCGCTATACCTGCCACCTAGTGAGTAGAGCTTAAACACTTGGGTTTCTAACCTTAAATTTAACCAATTAAACGGTTTTTCAGAGATGTCACTCTTTGTACAGCTTGACAAAGGGAAAGACGTGGTGGAGGAGGTGGCTGCCTTGTTTGCAAACAGCACTGATACGAATTTTGTTATAGATGGCGGTGGTACTTATTTGCCTCCCGCCAGTGGTAACGGAAATGGTGGCGGCCCACCAAGTGGTACCTACGGGCCACCAAATGGTCTCTATGGTCCTCCCAATGGAGTTTATGGTCCTCCTAATGGAAACGGAAATGGCAAACCTCCACCAGTATATGGACCTCCGGAAGAAGCTACAGAACCAGCAAAGTACTCTTTTGAATGGGAAGTGAATGATCCTGAAAGTGGGAACGAATACGGCCAGAAGGAAGAACGTGATGGAGATGACACGAAAGGATCCTACAACGTCCTTCTTCCAGATGGCAGGAAACAGGTGGTTGAATACACTGTTGATAAAGACGGGTACCATCCAGTTATCACATATGAAGGTATGTTAACTTAACCTGTCTACCCACAAAGAAGGTTGAAATATTTTAAAATTTAGAAGCAGCTAATGGAGGTTATCCGCCATCTGGTAAACCAAATGGTAACGGAAATGGAAACGGCGGATACAGATACTAAGTGATACCCACAACCCTCTTACTTCCTTCCTTTCTATAAAATTACAGAATATGCCGACTTGTAGTGCAACATAGTAGCGCTGATGAACATGACACAATTGACGGACACTTAGCGTTGAATTAAGGTTACCGATTATGATTCTTGTTAATGATACTTGTCAATGATTAAGAAACTTTTATTACCACGTATTATAATTTAATTCTAATTGTAAGTAAAGCAGTCGAGCAGTAAATAAAACAAATATGAATACTTGTTTTGTTCTGAAACAAATTTCATGAATCATCCACAGTTTATTAAAAAATAGATGGCGTTACCTTAAACAACGCTATTTTGTTTATCAATTTCTGCCTGAATCCATTGCGTAAACTCAGATATCCTTGTGTAGATTCCCGGCAAATAAGGACGAGCACAACCAATTCCTGTTGAAACAATCCCAACTAGATTCAAATGGGAATTTTCATCTTGTACTATTAATGGTCCTCCACTATCAGCCCAACAAGCATCAGTACCACCTTCCTTCCTACCAGCACAGAGCTGTGTCGATTGGAATCTGAATTTTTT
The DNA here is from genome assembly GCA_027575185.1 of Mimaenictus wilsoni. Taxonomy (NCBI): domain Eukaryota; kingdom Metazoa; phylum Arthropoda; class Insecta; order Coleoptera; family Staphylinidae; genus Mimaenictus; species Mimaenictus wilsoni. The sequence goes on along the minus strand of JAODAC010000340.1, from coordinate 81,838 downwards.
TCCTTGCGAAAGGTACCAGGTTTGGCACATTTCATTTTTGAAAATTGTTACACCGGCTTTTTGAAGTTTCGTTGTCTTCTTCGCTGTACCTAGATATTTAAACATTCACCCGTATTAATTAAAAATTACCACGAATATAATAAATTTTAAAAGAATATCTTACTTTCTGAATGATTTTCACTTGTCCATCCCCATCCTGCGACGATTGCACTGAGATCAGCGACAAATTTGGAGGAAACACAGACGGGTTGAACATTTTCGTCCAGGGTAACATCATTTTGAAGTTCTAAGATGGCGATATCATTTCTTGATTTCTGACATTTGTATTCCGGATGTGGAGTTATAGAAGAAATCGAAATTTCTCTGGCTTTTGAAGTTTCTACTGATAAATCATATTGTCCTAGAGTTATTTTGATACTTGCCGGATTTATAAAACCATCTGCACCACTGAAATGTCACAATTTTTTTGTGTAAATGATAATACTAGGTTATGTTAAAGATATTTACTTGCAAATGCAATGTCCAGCTGTTAAGACATGTCGTTTGGTGATTAAGGAACCACCACAGAAGTGCTTTCCTCTGCGAGTTAGTGAAACTAACCAGGGGAATTCCCCTGGGAAAGCGTCACTACCACCGATTATTTTACTCTGGCCGGTGAATTCTCTACAGGGCAATCCTGAAACTAAATTTAAGTGAATTGAAAATAATTTTGTAATAACTCAGTCAATATTTGATTATTACTTACAACTTATTAAATCGAATCCTCTGCAGACACTTATCACAGTTATAAAATATACAATTTGTTTCATTTTATTGATTTTTTACGTTTTAATGTTTGTTTTTTTTTATATTATTTTTGAATTGAGTGTTTTATAAATGATGTGAAGCAACGAATGATTTACATTCTTGTCCATTTTTGTTTTTATACGTTTTCATCGAATGCGGAAACAGTGGTGAGTCCAATGCGAAGGGTAATGAATAAAGATAAACGCGATGACATTAACGAAATACTGCGAAATTCTTGCTCCACCATAACCTTGCCCACTGAGGGCCCGGACCTCTGTTCATTGTCAACCATTGTTGGTGATAACGGCCAGCCACAAATTGAGTAATATAACAATGTGCGTTTCACACATTTGCATCGATTGATTTACAGCGAAATCAATCTTTGCACTTAATTAACATACATTGATATGATTTCACTTGATCAATTTATGTATGAATTATTGCCAAAGTGTGACATGCAAATATACGCGAATTTAATTTATAAAGAAAGTCGTTGCGAAAAAAGTGTCATTGTACATGTTGCAATTAATTGTAAGTTGAATCCATGTACAGTTACATTAGAGGTACACGCATATAATAAAAAGCACAGCGGGGAAACATGATTGGTAGCTCTTCGATCTACTACGCAGGCGAACGGGGTTCGATTCCACTTATAAGTGAAAAATATAAAATAAAATTGAAAAAACGACGAATTCTCATGGTCAGATGGTCCGAAGAGACGCTTATAGCGTCGCCATCTGTGTTTTATTGTTATCACGCATGCGTCAGATGCTGAAACAGGTGGGAGAACAGGTTCTGAAGGTGTATAATTACTGCTGCAAGCGCGGGTTGGTATGGTTAGAAACAGTTTTTTATCACCGGTTCTCCCACCTGCCTCAGCACCCAACGCATGCGTAACACAGGTGGCGCAATTGTGCATGTGTATTTCCTACTTCCCACGATTCCTGAATATCCGGAAACAATGCAACTCACCCTACCCACCAGCACACGTTGCGTTACTTACAATCTTTTCCCACTTGTTTGGCTCAGCGATTGCCGCATGAGTGTTACTCCACTTTTATGTAACGTTCCAAGCAGCGCCATCTATGCATCAATATTTGATCTTCTAATACTTGTTACAACTATCCGAAAAACCAATGATTATGAGATCTAAAAGAAAAAATTCCGTGTACTTACATATATCACATATTGTATCTTTAATGCAGTTGCCACAACTAACAACAATACATCGATATATAATCGTTTCACAATCAGACAAATCAGATTCTAGAAAATGCTTTTTGGAAGCAAAAATGAGGATACACTAGTAGTAATTCAAAAGTAAGACAAAAAATAGAGTAATTGTTCGAAAAAAAAACGTACTTACTTCACGTCTTCACAAATATAACGAGCCACGTCGGCGAACTCAAAATGAGAAGTAAGTGAATTACAAATGTTATCCGTGGAACACATGTCGTTATGACCGTTAAAAGTAGAAGTCGCAGATTGTCGAAACTCATTCGAAACAAGAGGAAATTGACATAACAACGTCTATAGACAACTAGTCTAACTAGTCTGTTAATTAAAGACTGTTTAACATAGGCAACCAACATTACATTCATTTAGCCGTTCTTTTGGCACACTCTGCATATTTTAACATTGAATTTAATGTTATAAAAGTTGCATACCTTCTCATATTCTAGTTCATTCCTCAATCGACATTGGCGCTGAAGCTCACCAAAGACAATATACATGAAGTTGCCTAAGTATCATTGAATAATGTATGTCAATAAACAAACTGATTGTGAGCTGGCCACGAATCCCTGATGTAATCATATTTATCAGAATTTACCAATTCATTTACACTAATTCAAGTAACGTATACGTTGCTTGCTACACTTACCACATCAGAGGTAACAACATTTCATCTTATTTAAATAGTATAATACAGTGTTGTATAAAAACATGAAACATGTTTTACTCTCGCCTGTGTTTCGCTATTTCTTGAACTTGTAATACCAGTTTTGTTTAAACAAGAACTAAAAAGTGTTAACTAACCTTGTGTTTCTTACAATTACAATTTTGTAGGCTATATCAAACACTGACTGACCTAGTGAGCATCGAGTAAGATAAAATGTTAAAGTTCTATGTGCTTTTGGCACTTTTGTATGTGATACAAGTGAGTGTAGCACCTCCAGTAACCACCAAGAAACCTGATGATGGTGTTGATAACACTGAAGGTCTGGAGGAGTACGTGGAGTATCATAGATACATCAAACAAGTAGTGAAAGCCCTCGAATCTGATCCGGCATTCAGAGAAAAGCTGGAGAAAGCTAATGATGCTGACATCAGGAATGGCAATATTGCATCAGAACTGGAGCTAGTAAGTCATAATATTCGAAGTAAATTGGATGAAATTAAAAGGATCGAGTTGCAACGATTGAGAGAATTGGCTGCCAAGCGAAATGCATTGATGAATAATGAGTTGGATGGTGACGATCCTTTGCATCATCATATTCAACATGAAAATCCCCATACGTTCGAAGTGGAGGACTTAAAGAGGTTGATTGTGAAGACTACTGAAGATTTAGCAGAGGCTGATAGAAAGAGGCGCGAAGAATTTAAAGAATATGAGCTCCAGAAGGAGTTTGAGAAGTTTGAAAACCTAAATAATACTGAGGATGATAGTGAGCGCCAGAAATTAGAGAAGGAGTACAAGGAAATGGATGAGAAGCATAAGAAACACCAGAAGTTACATACGCCTGGACATAAACAACAGCTGGAGGAGGTTTGGGAGGAACAGGATCATATGACGCAGGATTTCAATCCCAAGACGTTCTTTATGCTGCATGATTTGGATAGTAATGGTTTGTGGGATCAAAATGAAGTTAAAGCACTTTTTGTTAAAGTATGTTGTTCATTTCTTTATCAATTTATATTCCTAACAATGTATTTTTTTTCTATAATGTATATTTTTGAAGGAATTAGATAAAATGTACGCATCGGGAGCACCTGAAGATGACATGCGGGAACGTGTCGAAGAAATGGAGCGTATGCGTGAAGCTGTTTTTAAAGAAATCGATGTAAACCGCGATGGCTTCATCGATTTTGGCGAGTTTTTGCAGCAAACCAAGAAGAATAACTTTGATAAAGACCCAGGTTGGAAGGGATTGGATGAGCAGAAACCGTATACGAATGAAGAGCTTGAGGAGTATGTGCGACGCCATCATGAACAGCAACAGTATTATCAGATGAACGGTTATCCACAAGGATATCAGGGTTATCGACCACAGTATCGCCATCCACAAGGTTATCCTCAGGGACATCATTCTCAACAGGGAGGATATCCTCAGGGACATCATCCACAACAAGGTGGATATCCTCAGCAAGGACATCCGCAAGGATATCATCCGCAACAAGGACCTCCGCAGGGGTATCAACAGGGACCTCCACAGGGTTACCCACCACAGGGACATCCCCAGAATTATCCACAACAAGGGCATCCGGCGGGATACGCACATGGTCAACAACAGGGATATCCGCAAGGACAAGGCGGACAGTTCCATCCGGGACAGATACCGCAATCACAAGTACATCCACAACAAATAAATCAAGTAAGATTTTTTGATTCTTCTTAATTGATTGATATCTTTAATATTGCGAAAGTTAACTTGCGACTCTTGAAACTTTTGGGTGTTTAAACACATCTGGAGAACTATATCTTTAATGATTTGAAACTTATCAAGTGATTTCTGAAATTTTTGAAACGGTTCACTAAAATGTAAGAGAAAAATGTGTTGAGAGATGTGTTGATACGACTTATTTTCGTTAAAAAAGTTAACACATTCGGGAGATCATATCTTTATAGCCTCGGAAGTTAAGGAGTCTGTTTTTCAGTTGTATAGCGTTTTTAACGCGTTAACACGTTAGCTTTCACCCCGCCTGATCGGGTCTCACCGTACGTGGATTAGCATATATTTCTTTTTACGGGGATGAGTTGCAGGCCCATCGCCCAACCCCCCTCCTTGTACAAGACTTGGGAAAGTGTGGAGTGCGAGATCTTATATATACCGTTACCGGAAATCGAACCCGGAACCTCTGCGTTACCACGCTAATACGTAACCACTACGCCACGCACTCCACTAAGGAGTAACTTCTGAAATTTTGGAAAATTATCAATTATTACTAAAAAGTGCTTGTAAAAGCACAACAGGGAATTAGCATCTTTAACACATCGGAGCTTTAGGAGATAAGGAACTTTGGCAATTCAAAAGTACATGCGATTTTTGACATTTTAGGCTAAAATATATGAGTTTATATTTTAAAATATAAAATTTGTCAGAGTTAAGTGAATAATCTAAAATCAAATAAATATTTACAGATGCAAGACTTACATCAGAATGACCTGAACACCAACGAAGTTTACAATCCACCCCCGCAACAACCGAATGTGAAACAATCACCACAAAAATACAATCCGCCACCGATGCAACACCAACAGCAACCCGGAAATCCCCCCGTGAACCCAGCGTCCCATAAATCACCGCAAACGCCAAAACAACCGCAGCCGCCACAGCAGCAGCAAGACCCGAACATAGCGCCCGTTCCTCCAAGTCAGCAACAACAGCAGCAGCCAGCACAACAACAAGTACCTCAGCAGTACCAACAGCAACCACCAACGAATAATAATCCTCAGCAGGGTCAACCAAACAACCCACCACCGAATGCAATTCCCAAACAAGCACCTGAAGTCCAGCATGTATAAATCAACATATTTTTTACTTGCAAGCATCTCGCCGAAATAACAAATGAATCTTTCTTACAGTTAACTTTTATCTTATTACATTTGCCTCTGAAATCCTCATATTTTTGAATCTGTTCATTTCTAATATTAATAAGACTTTCTCAATAAACGATTTAAATCTTTGTTCTCAGAACAAACAAATGTTGAAATAGAACAAAATAAGTAACAAGTCATGAACCACCTGAGTGTGTATGACAATAACAAATAGAGAAAAAACGGCGATTGATTTAAAAATGTATACTTTATTCGAAATATTTTGAATCGTTGCCAATTACCCATTAAACATTTTTGAGATCTGTTGTAATTGTGATGTGTGTCACCTGCTGACCAAGACTAATAAACTAATTAGCTAAAGCATATTAATCTAAATGTTATTGTAAACGATTTGTTGTTAAACTTTTATAATTATTTTCACGTTTATAATTAGCACATCATTTTTTTTAACTTTCAAACTTCCATATTTGAATATTTAATTGTAATTCATGTGAAGCAAGAAAAATATCATTAAAGATTGTCTAAATTAATTAATAGGAAGTATTTTGTGTATTTAAAGATTTGCTCTGTAAATTTCGCAATTATTGAAAATCAAATGTAAGAGCAATGTCAAACCGCGGTCTGCTCCACTCTACGTGGAGGTTTGAATCGTCTGGAAGTAAAACAGACAGGCGCTGATGTAGCTACACCAACTAACCGTTATACCGGTGGGCGTAATCGGAGATGGGCTCCGATTACGCCCGGATGTTCGGAACAGTGTAAGATGGCTTTCAAAACAAATGTTTAACAATTTTTTGTCCGGAAACTATCCGGTATTGGGCTCCTAGCATTTCCCCCCATAATATTTTTGCTGATCAAAACTAATGCACTAAAGCATAATAATCTAAATGTTATTGTAAACTTTTCTTTAAAGTTTTCTTTAACTTTCAAACTTCCATATTTTTATTATTTAATTGTAATTTATGTGAGGCAAGAAAAATATCATTAAAGATTGTCTAAATTAATTAATAGGAAGTATTTTGTGTATTTAAAGATTTGCTGACTCTGTGAATTTCGCAATTGTTGAAAATCAAATGTAAGAGCAATGTCAAACCGTGATCTGCTCTTCTCTGCGTGGAGGTTTGAACCGCCCTGCACTTTACCGGAAGGAAAACAGACAGGCGCCGATGCAACTACACCAGCCAACCGTTTCACCCCTGGGCGCAATCGGAGCCTATACGTTCGGAACAGTGTAAAATGGCTCCCGAAACAAATGTTTAATAATTATTTGTTCGGAAACTATCCGGTGTTGTCGCCTAGGATTTTCTCCATAATATTCTTCAAAAATCTAGTACCCGACTATATTTATAGTTTTGAAAATATCATTTGGCAGGACTTTAGTCTGACCGTTGCCTTACAGATTTACATTCTTAAACTTTCAGAGAAATCATAAATATAACATAAATGCATTAAAATTTTCACATTTCACTACGAATTGCTTATATTATAAAGCACTACATCGTCAAATATTAATTTCTTGCCTATTCTTAAAACTAAACAAAGAAACCGAGAATATTTATAGGCTCTTACCTGCTATTCTCCATCATTTTCACCTTAAAAACTGAAATAAAGCAAAAACTACCAAAAGAAGCTATTGTTTCTATTTTAATACCATTTTTATTGCAGCGTCTGTGTGTATTTCGCCATTTGACCATTACCATTCCTTCTCCAGATTCCACATCATTACTTAGTATGCAAATGTACTTAATAATAAAACCAGTTTTGGTAACTTGATATCTTTCTGATACACATAGAGGCCCAAAGTATCACCCTATAAATACACTACGCATTTTCATATATCTTCCTCCTCTCATTAATTTTTTTTTTGCTTGATTTTACTTCATCAGCTTCAAGCAGTACAAGTTTTGTTTGTGTATAATATCAAATCCACTGGTTGCCGGCGTTATTTTAGTGTATTACATTGTTAAATTGTTACAAGAGTTAGAAACGTTCAAAGCAAGCGAAAATGTTCGAAAGTAAAGGTTGCACCACCTTTCATCATCAATTGCAAAAATAATGCGCCCGTTGGTTTGCATTTTGGTTGTTGTAACTCACTACCTTCGACCTTCGCTTTCGAATTATTCTCATCATTGCACCTTTATCTTGCATCAATGTTTCCCTCAACGCATATACTCACTTGCATACGCTTACATTATTTTATTCAAATCGAAATTACAATTTACTTCGCTAAAATGCAACGCAATGTCAGACATTGACGCGGCCTTTCGCTTAACCCACCGAAACAAACTACTTACAAAAGAATTCTTTTTTTACGACTTATGTACAACAAAAATAATAAAAAATATAGTTAACTATAAGTAATTTATAAAATAAAAAATAAAAAGCGACACGCATTGCATGCTCACAAATAAATTATTCGGTAGACAGTCGGCATTTCTAAGGGTGTGTGTAGTACGTGGTTGTGTCGGGGTGTTTTACAGCTTCTCTCTTTTTTTGTATTTTCAGCAATTTTAGAGGCTTTTTCGGATTTATACTATTTAAGATTTTTTATATTTAGTTTTATTTTTAGTTGTAAAATATGTAATTTCCAGAACCAAAACTTCGGCTGCTCGACTAATAACACATTACGACTTCGGCTATAGCCTATTAAAGTATTTTTCATCGGTTTCACAAGTGAAAATCTACTAAAAATAGGCTATTGCCTTAATGACTTAAACATATAACTATTTCCCTTTTTTCATAGTATAAATGTAAATTTATACGTAATGTAAATTTATGAACGATTTCCAATCGGACCAACAGCGCAAACAAACGAAAAAAATCGACGTCGTCATACTACAAAAAAAGTAGGAAACACAGGGAAATACCGCACAGTGTGGTGACAAGAGGAGAGACATTCTACAGTGACTTTGCACAATCGCACTTCGCGAATGACGTTGATGAACATTTCCAATTTCGCTCGTTAACATAACCTTCTCAGGATTGTAAATGTAGTAAATATGGTTTGTGTGTAAATGTAATGTGTTGCAAGTAACTAGCGCTCAATTATGGACATTTTCACCGCGTTTCTTACAAACATTTCGTGTGTTTAGCGTTCGTCATCGCTTTCCGCGGGTCATTCCAATTTGCACAGTACGAAAAATGAATAGAATTACTTTCATCTACGACTAGTACGCGACATTAAGGCGGCTTAGGTTGCATTTCGCTTTACACGACAGAGAGTTCAAGTTTATGATGTGCTCGGCTGTGCAAATTGCAATTGAAACACTGCACAAACGCGTTTTAATTGATTTCTTTTTTTATAGTTTTTTTGTTTGTTTATATTTATAACAATATCTTCGCGCCTGGTTGCATATGTGTATGACACACTCATACGCGACAATTCTCCGCGTGCGTTTTTTCGCTTTTTTGCAGGCGCGTCATGCCACACAACCGCACGCGAAACAAACGCACAACATAAGTAATAGATTAAGTCAATATTTAATTATTTATATTAATTACAGTGACTGTCATTTTCATTCCTCGGTTTCCCCTCTTCTCCATTAATGCTTTTCTCCTCATTATTTCATATTTTTCTCTGTATTATTTGTATAGAAGTGTGTTAATTCTTCAGTACATGAAGATAAAACAGTTGCACGTAGCTTTTTATAATCTATATCCATTGATTTCGGTTACTACCCACTGTGTTTTTATATTCTTAGTTTCAGTTTTTTTTGACGAAGATTTTTTATACATTAATGTACAGATTGAAAGAAGTCTCCGCATTTTTTTTCTGTGACTTGATCAGGTTTTGCCTTCCGTATTTACTTGTATTTTTTGTTGTTGATCTATGCTTGAAAGTAGGTTCTTGTTTTGCTGGTGTGTTTTTTTGTTGTTGTATAATTTATACTTATATCTTTCTGGTTTATATTTTAGAGATTTGTTGTCGTGTGTGTGTCGTGTGTTCGCTTACTAGTGAAAAGGGTTCAGAGCACGTACTTGCCGAGTATGATACCGACGATGACTACCGCTAAGCTGGTAGCCAAACGCTTGAACATAACCGACTGCTGCACCTGCACGGCGGGCTGGTATTTGGTGGGCGCGGCGCTCATGCCGATGCCGCCCGTAGAACGCGTCTGTCCATCCACCTTAATCTGCAGCATTTGCTCTTTCAGTCGCAGATTCTCGGCACGCAGATTGCTAATCTCCTCTGACATTTGCTGAATCTGCAAAATTACGTAATTATATATAATATTAATATTTAATGGTGAAACTAGAAAGTATCTAATGACAGTTCTGATACTTTTTGTTTTCGAAAACACCTGGCACCATCTATTAGTCGCCTTTCGTAATTCATTGATTCTATAGAGCTTTGTTTTGCAGTTATAGATAGATAGCGCCAGTTATTGCAAATACATCGAAACACACGGTATCAACTTTTCGATAACTCATATAATGATAAGTATCGAAATACGTTTTGAAGTAAAAAATTAAAAAATATCTTACTTCTGACGTTGCCGACTTGAGATCACTCTCAAGCGTGCTAAAGTTGGCGGTCGGATTCGACACGGCGGCGTTCAGCACCGACACCTTGGGGCTGACCTTCGCCGGCTCCTCGCCGCCCGCTTCCATCTGGTCCGGCGGCATCTCGAAGACGCACTTCAGCTTGGAGTCCATCAGCTGGTCGGGATTGATCTCCTTCCACAGCTGCTCGATGTTCATCTCGCCATCGGGCGCAAACAGCGACTGCACCATGAACTTGTGCTTGTTCTTTTCGCTCGGATCGAACGTGAACGGTTGCAGGCAGACTACAAACACACACACAAAGGAGGTTATCCTCTCTGCCGTCTTCAACGCACACCGGCCGGCCGGAAAAGAAAAAAATCGATACTGTACGCACGAATCAAAACAAAAAGAGCATCGACTAGTAGAAATATACCCGTTTTTATGTAACAACGGAGTAATATTTCATTAAAAAAACTATTTACATAATTAGTTCCAGATTTCTATTATTTCATTTTGTTCTTAACTAAAAACAAATAGGAAGTTTATACTAATAAATTACTTACTCGCCAATTTAATCGTCTCACTGGGCTCCAAGAATCCGGAATTTGGCCGCACACAATACTTCTTCGGTGCTGTCGTCTTGATTTTGAATATCACTTTTTTATCTGATGGATTTGTCAATGTCATGTAAGAAGTAACTGGTACTTTGAACGGCCCTATAACAACAAACAAGGATATGTGATATTATAATCATAAAATCACATAAACAAGACATCTCAATTTACCAAGTCGATAAACTTAATGTCAATAATTATCTTATCTCTATCGTGGAATGATTATGATAGTAAAATTACCAAATCTTATGGCTAACAAAGATTATTACTGCATGTACAATGAATCTCTATTGCACAACTATGCAAACCTGCAAAATTTGGGTGTAAATATATTGATTACATTATTGATGTGATAATTACGAAGTTTGTAATGACACAGCAAATTTAATCGTCCATGTATGATGTCGTACAGCAGGTTCTATTCTGCGTTGTACGCAAGGCTTTCGTCAGGATTATTCAACGACATGATGATGCCAGTATTACATAGTGTAATCTGCGAAAATGCCGGCTGAAATCGTGCTAATAATATGCACGCGCACGCGGCTAGTGATGTTAGGTTGAGGAAGAGCGTATAAACTAAAATACGCGCAAAACGGCTGCCGTCCGAGCTGTGGTCGCCGCACTCGTCTGGGTCAATCAATTTTTAAGGTTATGCGGATGTGACTAGAAATAGCAGCAGGAACCCAGACGAGCACGACGTCGATGAAACCACGTAGTTGGTTTTATATTCTCTTTGAAACAGTCTAAAGCTACTGCAGTATAGTAGTGCGTGGGACCTGCGGCAGGACCTACAGTAGTGTAGGACGTGCAGCAGGAATGCTTTCGATGTACCTAAGGAAGACGTACCTTGGAATTTAAGTTCATACTGCGGTTCGATCCGCAGGACCTGCTCCGGCTTCGACATTCTGCTGGCGGCTGACTTGCAAGGCGGTCCGCGCTGGAATCACTGTAATGTGGGGGCCACTGCGTGGCAGGGTGATACACACTCGATGGAAACAACGGCCGGTGCCACAACGCGATGGACGTATATCGCACACACACACACAAAAGGCGCGGGGTTGGCAGGCTGCGGCGCTGAGAGTGCGGCAGGAAAGCAAAACACTCCGCTCGCCTCGGTTTACTGCTGCCGCTTTGCGTGGAGCTGTGTGTGCCGGTTTAGCGGCGCTGATGGCGCACGTTCGTATGCTTCGCACTTTGGCAGCGACGTGTCTCCGCACTCCTCTCGTTTCGGGTGCGCTGGCAGGCGCCTAGCTTTCGCTCTCTAGCCTTAGCCTAGCACCGTGGGGATGGCGACGTGCTCACGTCACCGCTCGTCGCGCTCTCACACACTCAACGAGCGACACACGCCAAGACGTCACTCTCCTCTTCTGCGCTATAGAAGTGGTGGTAAATGCGATGATGCGACGTGCTGCTCGGACAACGTCGACGACGGTTAGGCAGCAGCAAAGATGGCCGATCGGCGCGTGCTGGTGTTGGGCAAGAAACGAATCGGTGGTTTACGCTGAGCACAAGAGCACCACTACGATTCACACACTGGCAGACGAAACAGCAAGGAGACACAAACAGGGCAGACACACGACGCACAGAGAGGGAGAGAACACGCTCGCCACTCGTGACAAATGCACTCGCTTCACACAACAGCCGCGGGCAGCACCTGTCAATATGCTCGAGACGGCGTTTTGTCAGCGACTTTACACGCTCCCTGCGCGTGGATAGCGACGTCGACGGCTGCTGCGGGCGTTGGCGGTTGTACACTTACAGGACGGCTCAGTTTTTCTGCTTTCGGATTTATGCTCACGGAAATTTTGGGGGATAGATTTCTGGCTGCCGGCGTGCTAAGCACGCATAGACTGAAGTCGGGCTGAAGTTTGAGTTTTTTGCCACTGGCGTGTGTCACTTTAACGGATACGCTTGCAGAGTTTGCCGCTAGATGTCGCCATCTGTACCGAAATTGAATTTTTATTCTTTGACATTCAACAACGAAATGTATTAGAAAATTTTATTTCTTTCTGTAATGAATTTCATGTTTGTTACCTTAAATAAGATCGAATCAATTTAAAAACATCATGATCAGATTGCCAATAAATGGAAAATGGAATCAAATTAAAAATTAATCCAATTTCCGGGATGTGGCACGGTGCTGATTCCGATTGAGCGTATGCAGCTGCCACAGTTAATTAATTAATTCCGAGATTGTCGCGTTCAATTAGCGAATGCGACTTTTGTGACGAGCGCATTGCGCCGCCGACGCGACGGAGGCATAAAAAGCATGCGCTAAAACGAGTAAATTTCATTTTAATTTTGTTTTAAAATTTCGCAGTGTGCCTTTGCAGACTGGTTCGTCATATGGCAAAAAAAGAATAACGAAACCTACAGTTAGCTTATAAAAAGCGAATGAGAACAAAATAAGCCCGCCATTAAGTGCTTTTAGTATACTTGAAAGTTTACTGCATAAAAATGAAATGGAATATGCGAAGAGCTGCAAAAAAGTTCATAAAGTAAATCTTTACACATGGCAAATATCCCAATAAAAACATAATTAATAATGAGAGTTTAATTAAGGAGATTAAATATATTTTGAAAATTTGTTGATTGTGAGTAATTTATGAATTATAAATTATTCAATATTTTTTTTGTTTAATTAAAATGAGAAAACCAAACATTACTTTAAAATATTTTCTAATATACAAATCAATGAATTTTCGTCCATGCAGTAATTGATTCTCCATTAAATGTAGTCTGTTCTCGTATATCTGATAAAGCCTAAAATTAGAGTAATCAATGAGAATCGAAGGTGTAAAAATCGATTTCGAGAAAAATGACTATTTTTAATGATGTCAATTATTTTAATATTTTCCTTAATGCGAGGATTATAAATAATACACCATTCGATTCAGGGTGAAGTTATCTAAAAACTCATGTAACACTTTTTTTGTTAAGTTACTTACAAGCGATGTTACAACTGATGAAAGTTGAATATAAGAACAGAATATGACTCTGAATACGGCTTCACAAATGGGTTCAATTTCAACTATCAATATATCAACTATCTTTCTCTAGGCAATCAAATAAAATAAAAGTGTCATTTTTAGGAAGTCTCATTCTTCAGACATCGAAAATGTCACCGTTGTTAGACTCAGGTTTTCCGAGTTCTAACGCGGGTTCTAAGTAATTAAAAAAGAAAAAAAATGTAATTTTTACGCTGAACCGATTTGTGTATGATTTATTCTTCTAGCTATAAAGGAAATATGAATTTTATTCATGGAATGATTCGGACAAGTCATTTTTTGAGGTAGGCAATGTTGACAATGTTAGACTCAAATTCAACGATATATAACATGATTTCTAAATGTGTAGTTAAATATTTCTTACAGGAGATAGTAGAAAATTCTGAATCCAATGGTTTACAATTTGTGTATAGAGGAAGAAAATAAATATAAGTAAAAGTGAGATATTTAGAAGAAGTCATTTCAAGTCATTTTTCTGACAGCGAAAATGTTGGCGTCATTAGAGTCAACTTCTATGAGTTATAACATCGGTCTTAAGCAATCAAATGAAAAACTGTCTCGAGAGTTTGTAGCAATTTTTACCCTGAATCGATTGGTGTATGATTGATAAGTGTAGAAAAACGGGAAAGGCAACAAGAAAAAAACAGAAAAACCTCAAACTCGTTATTCTAGGAACAGACGTTTTTTACACGATACATTTCTCAATAATTACAAAACTTTTAAAGTTAAGTATGTATATCTGCAAACAATATTTAACAAAGATATGGTTTTGTATAAGATTAAATAAGAGGAAATATTTTTGAATTAAGTTTGAATTTTACATTTTAGTTCCCAATTTTGCCGTTTCGTGGTTCAGCCCTTACA
>JAODAC010000340.1:6926-59645 GCA_027575185.1 Mimaenictus wilsoni | reverse complement strand
CAAGTTATCTAAACTCAAATCAAGCTCATGTAATTTCTCTTTTAATTCAAGTGAAGTGTTTTACATGTCTCCAGCCTCAGCTTTGATAAGATGAGCAGTTCGAGACTGACTAATCGGATAAAAGCCACGATAAAGAAAATATGAGACAGAATGGACTTTCCTACTTGACACTTTGACCTTCAAATAACTGATTTTTCTTTTTGGGTAGATTGAATTTTCTTTACTTTAAAGATATACAGACCTGACATATTGTAGAGAGTGTTCACAAGTAGCCCTCTAAAAGAAAAAAAAACCTGCTAATCTAACTCTAGTGTCATGTATCCGCTCTTAGTTCTGTTGATGTATATTTAATCTCTGATGGAGTGCCGTAGAGTGGGTTAGAGACAAACGAGCCGGACAAACGCCAGTACAAAATAACCACAATGACCAAAGCTGGGACACTGAGATACTGACACAGAGAAGATAAAGCACAAAGTACTGTCCTACTTGACGGCTTGACTTTACCTGCACGAAACGTTTAAAATTTAAACAGTTCCAAGTTGTACAGATCTCAGCAGACCTTACAACTGCGGTGGAATTCTAAAGTTGAGGTTGGTCGTCGATTGTAATGCGCCACGAGAGAGCCGTTGCTCCTCGTCGCGTTTCGTTGTATCGCTAGGGAAACCGGGAAACCGCCTCCCAGCCTTGCGGAGGCTACTGTCCCGGGTTAGAGGGACCGGAGGGTGGTGGTAACGGTTCCGGGCGTTGTGTCGGCGCGGCGCTCTCGGGGGGATTTGTCCGCAATGCGTGAAAGTCAAAATGTGAAGACTGCATAAACGGCATTAGGCCGCCGCCTTCCACCGGCGTCGCGAAGAAGAAAGGTGAGGCGGCGATGCCGCCGCCAGATATGAAAAAGGACGACCCTGGCGGCGCGGTGATGACGGAGCGTAAAACTACGCAATGGTACCAGGGTGTGCACCGATCCGGAAACGAGCTAGACTAGTTGGATACAAACGCTGAAAACTAACCTAGCTGTAAGCCCGTTTTTCATGTCGCTGACAAGTTTGAATAAATACGTGCATATCGGGGAGGTTTTTCTACTCGTACACTTGCACAGATTAAAAATAGATACACACAGAACAAATATATTTACGAGATACATAAAAACATCGTCTGGAAATATGAATATTTGATTCAATTTTATTTAACCTACATTTCTGTTTCACGTTTTATTTTTGCGCAATACGCAATGTAATTCAAAATGAATTTATTTTTTTTCCGACAGGATGAAATATTAATATTAGAATTTTTCTTTATTACCGTGATTTTTTTTTACAATTAATCAAATTGTAATAAACAATACATGTTACTTTAAATCTTTTTGCTTTTTTCTTTTATTTATAGATCCTTAATATTTTATTTATTTATTCAACAACCTTTTTCTACCACATAGTGGTGAAAGGGAATAGTAACTTTCACCCGGCCCAATCCGGTCTCGCTACTGATGGTACTTGCTCTGAACTATTTGTGCATATAGGTTTTTTCCGGGGACCGTTGCAAGCGTATTCACGTTTTTACCGCGAAATCAGGAGTTCGCGGACGGCGCCGCAGCCGCTTGTTGAGTGGGGAGACCACTTGACCCATCTAATGCCTAGCTACGTCCGACGTTGCTTAACTGCAGTGATCTAACGAGCACCAAGGTCCGCAACGCGGCAAGCCGCCGCTTAAACAGGAAGAAGATTCTTAATAATATATAATTTATTAACAAGGACAGGGCATAACCACGTAAGCCTTGACAAATAGTTTTGAAGAATTGCCAAGATGTTATATGTAGCTTGTGACATTGTAACAGTAATGTTCGCAGTTCAAATCTCGTTATGACATTTTTAATTTTCTTTTTCAATAATCTCTCCTCATTGTCTAAGAAGATAATTTCAGATCCATTTTAGTTAGTCTAATTCTAATAGACCTATTAATGCAGGAACTTTTGTTAAAAACATATTTTAGACTGTGCGAATATTTTTACCGACCTAAAATGCAAAAATTGTAAAATATTAATGGATGGTGGAAGATGGAGAAATTCTACAAAAAGATCAGTTAAGTTACCTTCGAAATAGAGGTATAATTGGTGATAATAATAAAGTGTCTTCGAAGGACCATACATTGTATCGGTTCGACGGACCATGTAAAAGTTCGGTTCGAAGGACTATGTAAAGGTTCGATTCGAACGACCATGAAAAAGATGCCTGATCCGATTATAGGACCACGGACTTTGATATGTTTATAGGAGCATAACTATGTTGATAGTTGTCATTTTTAGGACAATGTGACAATATGACCTCTCTTTGTAACACTTACACATAATTGATAAATAAACAAAAATTGTTAATTCATTCCATAGGTGTCTGTAAAATCCAATAAGAGAGCTAATTATAAATATATTAACAAAACACCTAAAATTGCCGGTTCAACTAAATTCCAATAGATGGCGCTCTCTAGTGTCTTCATCTTTAACTGAGACAATAAATCTTTAAGTATGTATAAGAAGAAAATTTTGTCAAAATATGACTTTGTTAGAGTATAGAGCATAGATATGTTGATTGTTAAGTGTCATTTTCAGGATAATGTGACCTCTCCTTGTAAGACTTACACATAATTGATAAATAAACAAAAATTGTTAATTTATTCCATAAGTGTCTGTAAAAACCGATAAGAGAACTAATCATGAAAAGAATAACAAAACACCTAAAATTGTCAGTTGAACTAAATTCTGATAGATGACGCTATCTAGTGTCTTCACCTTTAACTGAGGTAATAAACTTTTAAATACATACAAAAATTTCATCAAAATATGATTATATTGAAGATTTGAAATCATTTACAATACCAAAGAAAAATTCTCTCTCGCTCTATAATTTATAAAGTATGTAATATATTTGACTATAAAATAGAAGCCACTTTATAAAAGTCTCTTTGAAACTATTCCGGGATAACTAAAGTAAGCTGGGAATGCGTCAATGTATAACAAAGCTTCATATCCCAGCTACCATCCGAAGCGCGGTGAAAGAGTGCCGCATATAAATCAAACGACATACCCATCGTGTACCGCAGCTACCGGTGTGGCGGTGGCATGGTGGCGGCGAAGGAGGCGGTCGTGCGCGGCATGTTATAATACGCCCCACCATACTGCGCTTTGATATATCGCTCCCTCGGCCGGATGAATTTCGGTAGCTGCGCATTTTTCGGTGCTCGTTCGCGAATCGCGCGCATCGTGACTGCAAAAAAAAAACTCGACAGGAATAATTGATGATATTAAACGCGCTCCTCATTTGTTCCAGCGCAGCGTGATTGATCCGTCAAAAACTATCCGTTCGAATTGTGCTCACACCTGAATGGGCTCGGCATTTATCTAACAAAATGTTGACTAAAATGTAAACATTTTGATGACAATCGTGCAAAACCGCAAAATTATATTGGGGTTAAAAAAGGGATGACATTGATTGAATCATTCCACATCGCTGGTAATTCGAATAAATTTGGAATTTATGGGTTTGGAATTGGGGTGGATGAGATTTGTATAATTGTTTTCTTTGTGAGGTTTTACAGTTTGAGAAATAATGATATAATTGATGATAAGAATAATGTCTCCGAAGGACCATGAAGACAATTGTCTGATTTGTTTGAAGAAGCATAGATTTGGAAATTCAGTTCAGGTGTATTAGAAGTAGAGGTATAATTGGTGAAAAGAATTGTGGCTTCAAAAGAGCATTATCGGACTATAGTTGTTTATACCTTCATGACTAAAAACGAGGATATTGAATTATTATTGATATATAGAATCATTGATATATATATATATATATTGATATATAGAATCATTCCATATCACTGGAAATAGAGGCATACATAGGAAAAAGGCAAAATTCTGCAAGAAGTTCAGGTTCATTGGTAATAGAAGTATATTTGTTGAAAGGAGTAGAGTCTTCGAAGGACCATGCAAAGATCCGATTCGAAGGATCAATGGAAAACCTTGTCTAATCCCCGTTATAGGATAATGAGCTTCGATCTGTTCTTAGGATCATAGACTTGTTGAATTGTATGGAATTCAATAATAACCCATCGCTTGAATCATCACAGGAAATTCTCATAAATGTTCAATTGGTGGTTTTGAAATGGTGAGATTGAAATTGCATAATCTCTTGCCTTTTGAAATTGTTTAGCAATCTAGATATTTAATATAAAGGTTCTATGCCATTATTATGAAAGAATAATCATTGTAGTAGTGGAAGTAGTTCATTAATGTAAACTTCAACGTTTTTGAAGACCTCTACTTTCTCGCTGGTCTCTCCCTTCCAATACAGCTCTTCCACCCTGCACCTTATATAAGACTGAGACCCGTATATTAGACTGAGCTTCAAAGTTCACAAACATTAATCTATGAATGAATAACCTTAGTGTCGGGGAAATTCAACAAAAAGTTCAGTTCCAGTTCATTCGAAATTGAGGTATAATTGGTTTAAAAAATTTAGACTTCGAAGTTCTATGCCAAGATCCGGTCCGAAGGACCATGAGAAACTATGCCTTCTCCACACCATGGATCGTGATCTGCTTATGGACTTGTTGATTAAACACTGGTTTGTTTCGTGTGTACAAGAAGACAGAAAAATTTAAACCCTGATTGTTAAGACAAAAATGACTTTGATTGAAATATTCCCGAATCGATTTGTCCCTGAATTCCCACAAAATTGCGTTTGATGGGCTCGGAAATGCCACAGCTGGAATTGGCTAATTGTTGGCCCTCTTAGTCTCGTAGCCAGAATTAGCAGAACAATGAATTCGCTTTCAATTCGGCCTGTTCCGCGTGCGATTTCCCAAATCGCCGATATGGACGTGCGGCTTTAAACTTGCAATTTCGGTTTAGGAGAGTTGGAGTGTGTCGACTGATGTGTAAAGTTTTTGTGCATGCGACATGTGTATTTAATTCAAACTCTCTCTTTCCCCTTTCCCCTCTTCTCCCTTCTTCCCGCACTCTTTCTCTCTCTTTCTCTCTCTCTCTCTCTCTCTCTCCATCTCTTCTTGTTAGCGCCCGGGAATTGAAAATGGAATTGAGTCCCGGTGTTCAACGCTTATAACCCGTTGAAATTTCGGGGATATGGAACGTCGATTGGGGCGCGTCTATGGCTTTCAGACGCGTTTTGTGTTAATTCCAAGTTTCGCTACAATCGCAACGCGACGACAAAGACAATCACTTCGCCCGGGAAGCCGCCGCTGCCGCGCCGCCTCTATGCGGTTAACTGTCTTTCGTAATTGATTACGTCCGAAACACCTATCCGCGCTACGAATGATAAACCAGCCGGTTGGATTCAATTTCGGATACTGCGGTTTGCGGGAATTCATTTTGATGTAATTATCTAAATTACTCATTGATTTCGAAGCTTATTCAGATAGTGATTGTCTATAGAAAATTACTTTCAATTCACAAATGAATAGATTTGTAATGTTTATTCAAAGTGTTATTTAATATTTTACAACACGGAATGTTTCCTGGGAACTACTCATAACCTAAGTGTTGATAGATGGCGCCACAGGTTTTGAGAAACACTACCGCCACCACTACCAACAAAACTTACCATATTTTAGACTGGCCGGGTATTTTTAGCAACATCAAAGTTTATTGAATATCAACAGGCAGTAGAAGAAAATGGGAAAATTCAAAAATTGGACTAATATTACTAATTCCAGTAGTGGAATCCACTCCAAGTTTAGTTTAGTTAATGATCACACGATTAATAGATGGCGTCACAGACACAAAACATTATCGCCATTATTAGCAATTTCATGAGATAACTGATATAACCTCATATATTATATAACACCACTGCTACGACAAAAAATAGAAGTTTCGAGTGTCCGTTGATAGAGGGCGCTACAATATTTAAAATATTTTTTTCAGTAATTTGGAGGAAATCTTCTTCTGGTCGTTATTAAATTATTAAATTTTTCGAATAACCCTTCATAATAGACTGATAAACCTCTTCTTGTTTGTTATACTGTTGTAACATCTTATAAGTAAAATGAATAAACTAAGAAGAGAATTCCAAGTGGTAAGCAAGGTTTTAATTACATTAATATTACCACAAAACGTCACTGCCTGTTTCTAGTTATGGCGCCACATGTATTGAACAATGCTCTTGCTATCACTAGCAACAACAGTATCGAGGATTGCGGTAGATGGCGCCACATACATTGGACAGGACTACCTAAAAAGTCTCGAGTATCCGTTCATAGATGGCGCCACAATAAATGTTTGAAGTAATTTTAATGAAAAAATCTTCCTCTGGACCTTGAATACTAAATTTCTTCCAACGACTGAAATTAGGAGCAAATTTATGAAAACAGTTAAAATAATTAATACCCTTAACATAAGCTATGCCATATCCATGGAAACGCACAAAGCAGCCATACGCAAAGCAATTTATACACGCAGACAGGTGGAAAATAAAAGTGATGAATTTCCTTTCGTAGACGGCGCCGACGCAGGCTCGCATAAACTCGCTATAATACAACAACGACTTTCGGAGGCTTTTCGGGAGGTCCCCGTCTCTCTAGCATATTGAATTCACTCGCTTTAGATTTGCGTCGAGCATGAAAGCCGGCCGCCCCTCGGCGGCACCTTTGTGCGGTATGCAACCACCTATGTTTGTTCACAAAAAAAAATGAAAAACGAAGGGAGGTTCGAAGAGCGAACGCAAATAAGATGGAGCACGCTTCAAACATAAACAAACCTAAACGGTACCACACCGTCTGGAAGATGTATTAAATGAAATTTGCTTCTTGTAAAAAGTGCCAAGTTCCTTATCTTTCTATTTCTCCACCTTGAGACTTGAGAAAATTTTACCCCCTAGCGCCTCGAAAAGCCTCGAAACTGTCCAAAACTTTGTAGTAATATCGCCTTGTTCAGTTGACTTCCAAACACATTAAATTCGTAATTGTTTGGTCGAAATTTACGAGCCGCTGGGAAAATAGCGTCGACGAGTAATAAACTTGCGAATTGCGTCGCTCGCAAAACAGGCACTAAACAAATAATGCACGTGCAAATATTTGCGTCGAATATCTTTCTTTTATATTTTGACGCAGATGAGGCTTGCATCCGTACAAAGGGTGTAGAAAATGAAAACATTCGCATGCACCAGGTTAAATCTCAAGATATTCAAGGAGAAAAAATCACATAAAACGCGTAAAAGGATTCACAGCCTTTTCGGCAACATTGTTGTGGGGTAAAATACAGTGAAAAAAACAAACATTGGAACAACCACCGAGTAAATGAAACTTTTTTGATTTAACTTTGCATTTAAGTTAAATTTGTACGACTGTTCGTTGGCTTTTTTCTTATTCTTCGGGTGTAAAATCTTAAGACAAACTTGGTTCGGTTTGTGTAAGTTTGGTAAGAAAAGAAAAAAATCAGTTCTTTTTGTTTCCTTGTATTCGTGTTTGCTTTGAGCAGGAACATGATTATATTGGTTTGTTTGATGTAATTTTAGGTAGGAAAAACGTGTTAGTAATGGTAATTTGAAACAGAAATATTGGGAAAGGAGGTTAGTAGGATTAATGGGAGCCAGTAAATTCACAGCGGTAAAATCACCGCGGTAAAATCACCGTTACCAAATCACCGCTGGTAAATTCACCGCGCGAAAACTCATCGCTGGGAAAAATCACCGCGCGTTTGATAATTCCGTATTCACTAATACCTCGTAATGCTTCAATGTACGGTGGAGTAGTCCCGTGCGCCAATCCTTCCCCGCATTGAAGCAGTGCGCCTTTAACAAAATTATTCAGTAAACAAAGACATTGCGTGCACCCAACATATAAATAAAGTAGAAATGGAGATCAATGGAAATATATATTAACGGTAAAAATTGGCGTCTTAAGCGTGGGCATCCTCTTCAAGAAAAACTGCCGTGTTCACAGGGGGGAACCCCCTCTGGGATGTCGCAAATCAATCAACTGGACCGCAATGATAATCTCGCGCCGCGTGCATCTATTTATGCAAGTAAAATAAAAAGCTTCAAATAGAACGCCCGAAAGTTCTCTTCACGAAAAGACTCATTGTCAGTATCAGTTCACGAAACAGACCAGTATGGGTTCACAGGAATCACAATGGCGACCGGAACGCGTATTCCACATAAGTACGCGCAACTATGAAACTGTACGATCAAAAAACTGGTTATTAGAGACTATCTCACGTTACGGTGGTTCAGCAGCCAGTTTCGATTCTTGCGGAATTCAGCGCGGGACCTGCCCGAGGATCGGCGCAGGAATGCATCCTAAGTGCGCAGCGCAAGTGCAGGTAAAGATGAAATAAGCGCGGCAATTTCAAACAGCAATCAGTTTCGTTACAATATATTTTATAATTTTAAAAATCTGCCATAAAAACGTAAAACCTATATTTTTTGTTTTGTTTATTTTAATGCCTATAATCCTTATCTCACATTTTGCGATCATTTATCACCTGTTTTATCGTGGATAACATATACTACTCCATATATACAACGATTAATCAAGTTCAGTACATTACAACAACATTTTTCTCTGCCCTATTCGCCTAATGATCGCCTATTCGCATCGTTGGCGATAGAATGTAGGTCAAAAGATGTAGAAATGTCACGGATAATTTACAGCATCTTCGGCCATTTTCATTTCACGTGATATTCTTCCACCTACCACACGCATCTCTTCACAAACTCTCATACAACTCCTATATATAAGTCTGTAAAACAAGACTTAATTCGAATCGTTTCGCTTCATTTCGTCTCGTAATTTGAAGGTATACGAGCGCGAAGAGAGGTGAACTATCACCGGACCTCTGGAAACTGGAAGCACTTTTCCAAGTGTCTCGAACTGTTTCACCCTCTTGCAACCACCCCCACTGAATCACACTGAACCTCACTGAACCTCACTGAACTTCACTGAACCTCACTGAACGTCCTCGTACGTACTTCTACGTGTAAACAAGAGACGAAAGCGTCAAGTTCCACTTCCACTTGCTGGACAACTAAGTGCTGTGTGTTTTTTGGCTCTAACTTTTTTTCTAGGAGCATTGGGGACCGCTGCGCCGGTTGAATGAACGTCCATGAAACGTGGCAGTTGATTACACTTTTTGCCCGTATCGTCATGTTTTATGTCGGCGTAAAAGCGACTTGTGAGGAGGAAACGAGCGGCCTGAAGACATTCCCATTTAGTTGAAATAATTCTTTTAAGATGAGCACATAGATGCGCAGAAATCGAAGCGCTCGATACGCGTCAATACCGGCGTCTTCTGTCTGGTATTTCCATTGGCATTTGCACAGTTCGATAATAAATTATCACGCAAATCTAATTACGCTGATCGTCGTTTATGTTTATGTGCAACTCTCCAAATGTTCTGCTGATTGCTGGCGAATGTAATTCAGTGTTTGAGAGTGTGCAAGCGAGGAGTAATTAGCTCCCAAAGGACTGGTCTTCATTTTATTGCTTCAAGTGTTTGTCCTTTTTTACGAGTTTCGTTTTATAATTACTTTGGTTACGATTTCATGAAATTATGAGAAGGAAAGTGAATAAACTAGAAGTTAATAAAATATGGATATTTATGAATTGTTTCATGTTATTAAAAATTTGGAAAATTGGAACATTTTTGGAAATTTTCCATTTCTCGAGACTTTTTGATAGTCGAAAATGAAATTGTTTACAAAAACATAAAAAGCAGATACACTTTTAAATATAACTTCATAAGACTATCGACATTTTAAGTGTATTAAATTCTTTTTGATCGACTATCTTGATATTTATAATATTCCAATCACAATACTATAAAATTACGCTTCAAAGTGCGCTTTTAGTAATTATCAATGCATCAAATTGATTAGTCTACAAAATATGAAATATTCCATAAGTGTATTTGTGGCGTCAATCCATTGCCGCACAAAAAAGAATAAACATCAACAAACCTCAACCATTATCCGCATCAGCACTTAAACAGCATCCGCCGAAGGTCGAGACTAAACATCGAGAATGTTGACACGTCAAAATCGACACGGCGCAGCGAGGTCGTTACGCTCGTGCTCCACTGTGACGAACTAAAGAAATCGTCGCGTTAGCATTTTCACCTGCATATAATAATAAATATATTTTATTGAACACCTCTTCACTCAGTCAGTCCGAGTTAGTTCGATATCGAAGTTGACCAACAGCGAGCCCGACATCATCTGCAGCCACCAGAGAGTTCGCCATCACCGAGTCTCTCACCGGCCGTTTCCACCGACTACTCCAACGCCAACAGCCGCTACCAGTGATTTTGCCACCGAGTTCGCCACCAGTCTTCATCATCTGCGATTCCGACGTCTTCCACTTCCCGCCCCGACGACCAGCGCCAGCCATTCACCTCCGCCTGCTGCCTCCCATGGATCTCCACGCTAATCTCCTTCATTTCTATATCTTTTGTTAGACATATTGTGGTACAAATAAATCCCACATATTTAGAGCGTCTACGATTTTAAAGATAACTTAATAAAACTGATACAGTTTTATAAAAGAATAAATTCTTCATCAAATATGGTTTAAACATTTTAAATATTTCGATCGGAACGCTTCAAAAATTAACTTTGCAAACAGCATTGAAATTTTCTCGAGATTTCTGGAGATTTTTTGGTAGTCAAAAATGAAATTGTTTACAAAAATATAAACAGAAGAAACAATTTTTAACATAGCTTGATGGAATTAACATTATTTTATAGTGAATTAAATTTCTTAGCACTTTATTTAATTTAACTTAAATGTTTTTGAATGCACATGAAATCTATTAATAGATGAATAAAACTTTTTGTGTCGACTTAAAATATACCTGTAGGCTGCTGACAACATCAACCTTTGACGAAAACGCCAAAGGTCTTTTATTTTAGCAGGACCCAAACTACCCGTTCATTGACAGTGCTGATTGCGCTGCGGAGAGAAGTAGACACGTCGAAGTATGGCTTGTGGCTAACTTTATTTACACAAATTTACAATGACATCGGCTGGGGTCCACACACCCATAATCCTTTCCCCCACAATCTTCCACCTCACGAACCTACTCCTGGACCAATCCGAGCACACTTCGCCTACCACTCGCTCTCTCTTAAGACCTACAAGGTGTGCCACGAAACGCTACCCTTAGGCACAGCTGTACTCAAACAACTGCGACGCACATTTCGCCACTCTTAAGTCTAGTTAAGTCTAGCCCGATCTACAACTTAAAAGAAAAGATGGTACCACCGGACGTGCCTAAACAATACCCCATCGGATCGGCTACGCTTTCCAAAACCTCCCAAATCGCAAAATGTGCACGTCGTAAAATATCGTCCAATTGCAGTCTTGACCTTCATACAAGCTTGGAAAATACTCAACGACCGTGCACAACGGTTCCCAACAGCCAGTGGTTCTTAATTTTTTGGGCTATCTGATTGATACAGGGGCAGGGCAAATTTGAAAGTGAAGGCACTTTGGACGTAAATTTGATTCTCTCTTGCGTAAGTTATATTTATCGAATTAAGACAATGTATTATACAACATATTGCTCCTAATGAGCCAAGTTAAAAAAGCTTCAGAAATACTACATCAAAAAAAGAAGGAAAAGTAAAGAAAGCAAAATATTAATTCCAAAGCGTACCTGCCTGCCTGCCGATTTGAATTTCTCATGAGACCATTTCGATTTTCCACATCGATTCGAGTCCTGCCGTCGCAGCAAGTAGTTCGTGAGCTCGCGGCTTTTGAAAATCGCGCACAACACGAACAAATGTATAATTTGCGTTCGTGCCCCGCAGGCCTTTCCACCATAAAGCAAAACGCCACCATCAACCACCGTTGCACCGTCGAAGACGTTGTTTATTTTCCTTGTATTTTTCGTTGCCAACCACCGGTAGCCATACGCTCGCGTTCATGAAAACCCGAGCGTACCTCTCCTCAAAATATTCCTCGAAATATTATTATTATTATATTCAAATATAAGCAAATTATTCACGTTTACGATTCGAAATCGTTGGCGTTCGCAAATTTGCATTCGACCCAACCTCGACTCGGCAGTCATTAACAAGACGCAAATTAAGTTTCGTTCGATTGTGTATGTACATGTGGCATAAAGTAATTAACGAAAATACATAATTTTCATTATTACAGCTTTACAGCTTTACAGCGGTTTTCATAGTCACCACTCTGATGCCAAAGAGTAATTCGATTAAAAAAGGCGCAGGATTGCGAAAAAATGCGACATTATATTGGGAGGGATGGCGTGAAATTGGATGCGTTGTTTATTATGTTATGGGCGTTAAATGTTCCCGACGTGCGATTTAGGAGGTCGGCGGATTGCATACATATATTGCGTGAAAATCGTTTGAAGCCTTCAACACCGGCGCCTCCACCAACACCAAGTGTTGAGTTCTTCGCTTCTTTATGGTTAGGAATTTATCGTAATTGAGATGGATGGGAGATGTTATTTTATGGTGTAGTAACAATTTTGGTTGCAATTTCGTCTATTAGTTTTTCGTATTTTTGTAATTTTATTTTATACCGCTTGATTTGTTATAGTTAACACTTCATATGAATATTTGAAATAATTAGACCTTTCATATTAAAGTGTATCTTGAAAATAAAACACGTTGACTAATATTTGTTTTGTTTTAAATACAGCTGTATACATATTTAAGACATTTAATAACTTATTGTTATTGAAAAGTGTGAAATCATTATTAGGAATTTAATCTACTTATGGGTTGGTTTCAGGAAATATATGAAATAGTTTACAAAAATATTAATAGCAGATACAGTTTTTAAAATAGTTTCATAAAATTAGCTTCACTTGGTAGGAAATTAAATTCCCTTTCACATGATGCTCAGATATTTACATTATTCCTATGACTACACTATAAAATTTCGCTTCGAAGTGCGCTTTAAGTAATTGAAATTTCGTAGAATTCCATATTCTTCCATATGAAATATTTTATAAAAATACTTATAACTTCTGCAATATTAACGACAATTTCATGAAATTATCCCAGTTTATAGAAAATTAAATTCTCCTTTAAACATACTCTATGGGATCCCTTCGAAAATTAACTCTGAAAATAGCTTTGGAAATTTAAATTGTCCTGAAATTCAGTAATCTCCAGAAATGACATTATTTACAAAAATATAAACAGCAGTTACAATTTTTAATAGAGATTCATAAAGCTAACGGCATTATATTAGGAATTAAATTCCCTTCAATGCACTTTCTTCAGATTTTCAATATTCTAATCAGAATACCATGATATTACTCTTCAAAGTCCGCATTTAGAAAGTGCTAACTCGTAGAATTGCTTATTCTTGCAAAGTTAATATATTATAAAAATACTTATTGCGATTGCAATTTTAAAGGTAGCCCAATAAAACTACTGAAGAAGAAAATTAGATTCTCTTTCACATAACGTTTACAGATTTTAAATATTTCGATAGAAGCTCTTTGAAAATTAACTTTGAAAATAGCCTTGGAAATTTTTAGTTCCTCGATATTCGTTAATCGCCAAAAAATAAAACTATTTACAAAAATATTAACAGCAGCCACAAATTTTTATATAATTTCATAAAACTAATGAAATTTTGTAGTGAAATAAATTCTTTTCGATATATTGTTTTAATATTTTCAATATTCTAATTGGAATACCTCGATATTATGCTTCAAAGTGAGATTTCAGAAATTGTCATTTCGGGGAATTTCTAAATTTCTAAAATGAAATATTATACTCAAACACTTATAGCGCCCACAATTTTAAAGATAACTCAATAAAACCACCTCAGTTCTAAAGTAAATTAAATTACCTTTCGTATATATTTTACAGATTTTAAATATCTCATTTAGAACTCTTCGAAAATGTACTTTAAAAATAGGCAATCTAAAGAAAACATTAATGTTGTTTGGTTATATTGCAAGCTTTGATAAAATATACAATGACTAAGTGCACAAATATGTAAAATAATGAACAAAAAGCCAACTAATTGGCATTAAAAAGTTAGTCAACAAAAATAAATA
This sequence comes from Mimaenictus wilsoni, assembly GCA_027575185.1. Classification (NCBI taxonomy): domain Eukaryota; kingdom Metazoa; phylum Arthropoda; class Insecta; order Coleoptera; family Staphylinidae; genus Mimaenictus; species Mimaenictus wilsoni. The sequence goes on along the minus strand of JAODAC010000340.1, from coordinate 45,592 downwards.
ATGGATTCGTATTGATTGAACAACTCAGCAGTAATGTAAAGCTTTAACATGTGAATATATGACTGTGAAATGAGCACGACCGCTGCCGATGGTCGGCTTAGCTCTGGTTAAACACGAAATGGCCGGTTTTTGTTTGGTGTTTATAGCTGGTCCACAACCGCTGCCGGGGTGGTAGGGGGAGGGATATGGGGTTTTGCCTGTGCGACGGAATCGTACATGAATGCGAATTGGAGCGGGCCACAATAACATGCCATGCAAAACCAATAATAACAGCGGCCACGCATGCCATGCGCCGTCGGCTTTGAAAATTATTCATAAACCAGCCAATTATAATAATAACGAAAATAATGTGCGCGACACGTGAGTTGTGCGCACCGTACATACCTGTGACCGAATTGTTGCTCTACGAGTATTTTCAGGCATATACATTTTTTTTTAATTTCACGTGCTTAATATTCTTTTCCAAATTATACATTTGCCGTTGGTTTTAATTTTCTGGTCTTTCTTACTTTCTTTTCACGGCATTTATTAGAAATGTGGTTCCAATGTATATGTATATTATGCAGGGATTTTTGAAGTGAAACTTCGATATACGCGCTTGGTTTTGGGATGATTGCGATTCGAATTTGGACGGCGCATTGCTTAGAAACTAACAATCCGATTTTCTTTGTTTAAAATATGTCTATTATATCAACTAAGTAAGTATATATCAGTAAGTAAGAGTGAGTGAATAGGAATGAAAGCGAAAGCTGTGACAAAGTTTTGGGTTTTCTACGAAGGTTACGCAGGTAGAAACAAGAAGAAGAAAAGTATGGAAAGTGTGAAAGTAAGAGACCTAGAAGAAATACATTTCTATTCCTAAAGATATTTAAAATTATCGAAATTGTTTACAACATGGAAAATATTTACACTGCGAATAAATCGCTACAATTCAAAAAAAATTTAGAAACTGATAAGCTCAGAATTATCTTCTATAAACTCTACTGATATCATTTCTTTAGATAAATATGTGTATTACGTAATATTTGCGAAGAATAACTCGCGGATAATTGCAAGACAAGATTCTTGGCGATGTTCGCATGCCTGTCATTGATACGTGTCGCGGCACGGTCGTTACGAACTCTTTAATGGTCCAAGGGATCATGATGATCGTCGTTGATGGCTTTTTCAGCGCGTCTGCACATCGCTTATCGTGTTACAACGCGTACAGCTTGGAGTGACACGCGATGATGAATTAATACGCTTGGGATAAAATGCGCTGCGAAGACGTCTTCTTCTCGTGTCGTTTCGTAGCTAATATAACAAGCTGCCGTTAGCAGGACATTTAGGGAAAATCTTAATATCAATTTTGACCTAGTTATTTATTTATAGTTCGATCACTTATGGTGGCAAAACCATTTTTGATTTTGTAGCATTACTTTTTTAAGTATAACTTATTTCTTAATTTATAATGTGTGTTTGTGTATCAACTTGTGAGTTGGGCCTTTTGTTCTTATTAATCTAACCCTTTGAGGTTTTTTAATAGGTAGTTGAAAATCGTTTCAGAGAGGTTATTTTTCAAATTTTTAAAATCGATTTTCTCGGCCAAAAGAGTACAAAATCCCTAATGTATTTATATATTCGGAATTAGCGTTTATTTGTCTTTCTTATAAGGAAGAAATTTCTTATTTGATGATTGAACTTTTCAAAATCAATTTTTAATTTGAAAATTTGTAAATCGTTTCGGTGAGGTCATTATTTAATTGTTCAAAATCTACTTTTTTCTTAACTGCAAGAAAAATAATCGCTGATACCGAATATTTAATTACATTTTGATTTTGCAATTTTTTGTCCGAAAAAAATTTAGTTGAAAATTTACTTCAACGCCTGAGGGATTTTTCAGGGAGACTTAATCGATTCAAGGATAACCAAACGAATAAGAATGGTTTAAAAATCGAACAACAAAAGGGGAAAGAGGGCTGTGATAAGGTGGTACCTAAAATTATACATAACCTTAATTTGGCTTAAGTTATTTGTATCAAAAACAATTGGAATAGATTATGCAAATAGCATATGTTCTCAAAATTTAATTAAGTTAAAATTTCGGACATTACCAAAGGATCCTCCTCCTGTGATGATGGATGTATCTATGGGTGTTTGGGTATGTATGTCGTCTGAGTGTGTGTATTCATGTGGCGGTGTGTATGCATGAGCGCGGATGTGTGTGTGTGGGAACAAACCGAGTTTGCGGACGAAACGGCCCGTGGATTAATGCATCCTCCCGTACGGAATGTGGCGCTCCCCTGCGCCCACATTATCCATGCGGATTTCGCCTGACGAACCGAGCGGACATGTGACTATCCACCGTCATCAGCATCCGCCTTTGCCGGTGCCGCCTCCAAAACCACTAGCTGCCCGCCACTCGTTCCCACATCTGTGCACCGAAAACGATTTGCCTGAATGGGCTAAGCTCCGTTGGTGGCGAAGAAACTGTAGCCCAGCTGACAACATAAGCGGCAAATGGAATTGAAATCGCACATTCCACAGGAACAGTCTGTGATGATGGTGGAGGTGATGATAGTGGTGGTGGCCAAGTAAATGTAGGTAAAGCATTAATGGTGGGATTTGCGGTGGGTGATATAAATTCGTTTACTTCCGACCTGACACCGCCACGACCGAGGCGAAAAATTATTCGTTCCTCTGCATAATCATAACCTCACACGTCAAAATATACGATTCAACATAACCTAATTTACGAGCGGTATTAAAATTTTATACTTCTTTGCAAATCATTTCGTTGTTTTATGGGGTTTTTAGGTTGGTTTCGGTGTAGTGTTTCTTGAATTCCTTCCGTAGGATCCTGTATGAGTAAGTAACGTGCATTATCGTCCCACTCAGGGGGGTAGGAAAGAGTTGGGTTAGGTTTGGTTGAAGTCGGACCGGCTTTGGGTGCATTATGAGGCGAAAATTTCAGCGTAACGTTTCCGTGACGCGTTGGTCGCCACATACAAAACACACAAACGTTCAGCAAATCCGTATTTCTAATTTCCCAGCGAATATTAATCTTGTCGACTGATGGATTTGCTGTTGTCGGCTGGGGTAAAATCCTTCAACCGTTCTCATAACGACTCGGACTCGGACGCCGTTTGTTGCAAAGTGCGCAGATTTTCAACGCCACAACTCGGCATTCCGCACTAAATCGCATTTATATTGCTTAATTCGTTTAGAACGGGGGCAATCATAATTTTGATTAAATTCTCCCAGTTGTCTACTTGTACATCTTCACTGCTAGGAAACTCGCGGAAACTTTTTAACTCTTTCGTGATTAATGTTTAAAAAAATGAATTTCGACTAAATCATTTTCCTCCAAATATAGTGATATCAACAAGAAATGTGAGAACTCTTTAATAGCACGAACATATTTTTGTTAAAATTTTCCAAAGAAACTAAAAGTTATCAATAATATTATTAAAACAAAAATGGCTTACATCCTGGAACATAACCTATTTTTTAGAGATAATTCTGTTATGCTGATTTCAAATATGAAAACCGTCTGTCTCTATCATCCACTGTTTCTGAAATGTGACATCAAACGATTGACGTTTAAAAATTGCATAACTTAAAAACTTGACGTGATAGAGTAAAACGGTTTTCAGTTTAATAATCGTCATGAAAAACTGCATTGGCAAAAAAAAGTAAACGTCACGTAAAATATCTAGATTTAATAAAGTTTGTTGTGAACACCGAAGTTTATGTCGCTATGGGTACATATCTAAAATTTAGTCGGCAGTGATCGTTTGTCATCTTTTTTGTGATGGTTTATTTTATAACGGATTTATAAAATAAAAAGCAGTCCGACCTGATCTCGTTTGTGGTGCGTATCAATCTCTACGAACTGGTAGTTCGCGAGTCTGATTTTGTAAAAAGTTGCTGTACGCAACAAAGTTATTAAAGGGAATATGTCTTAATCTTTCTTTTTAATGTTTATGTTTTACTCTTTTCTTTTGAAATCAACAAAAAAAGGTGCTAATTGTAAAATTTTTAAAGAACAAAAATTGAGCAATCGTATTGTTTTGCGCTGCGACACGATGCTGCCGGTTCCCAAAATAAATTGTATTTCCCGCCGTTAAATCGCGCATCCGAAACGCTGGAGAAAGCGTCCGACGCCATAGTGACGCTGCTGCGCAGGTGAGCAGGTGAGAGGATGCGCCCCCGGCTTCGGCCTTGCCTTTTATCAACTTGGGGGCGACGCGCATGTTCGCAAGTTTAATAAACGTTCAAATCCTCCATGCAGTCTCGGTGAGCCGTTGGAAGTTAAACAAACATTGATCAACTAAAAACTTTTTGGAGGACATTCTGTCACATAACGCATTTTAAAAGATAATTCCGCCATGCTGATTTCAAATATGTCTGTCTCTATCACCCACCATTTCTGAAGTATTGCATAAAAGAAAGTTAAAAAATTGCACATGAAATTTAAAAATTAATTTTGGTATAACCTAGTAGTAATCAAGCTAATTTATATAGATTAAGCTAACTTGAATATCCCAAAGACGTTGTCAACGTCATCGTCGCCGTCGTGGCGTTACCACCGCATGTCAGGAATGGATAAAATAGATGAGGGAAATTAAAGTTCGCCATCACTATATTTAAACCAGCGACCGACGACCGACGACCGAAATCGAAAATAAATCACGCGCACCTAGCGTGCGATCGTGCCATCGTGCTAATGTTGGTCGGGACGTGAATTTAAGTGGGCCGCATTGGCATACGTAAATTTTAGATTCACATACCGTGTTGCGAACAACAACATCAACCCGCGAATTAACGCGAATCTTTTATTTTTAGCAGGATTCGTGGACTACCCGTTCGATGCAAATTGTTGTAGATGTTAATGAGAGAAATAGATGTTCCGGGAGTAAAAATGTGACTAACTTTATTAAACATAATTCTTAAAACGAAAGTTTATCTTGATCTCGCCTCCGCCCACGACCTTGAGCGGGAGAAGGCCGATAACACCCGCTGGAGATCATTTTGTCTAAATAACTTTTAGGTCATAAATCGTGAAAGCGCACTATAAGGCTCTATACTTTTAGAGCCCCTAGCATGCAGGATGTTTTTGGTAACGCGTATAAGGAGAGTCGGCGACAAAGCAGTAAATCTATTGTTGTCTAATACATTGTTGTGCACGACTGACCGACTGACTGACTGACTAGCCGGCACACGCCAGATGAGTGACCGGGCGTGGAGGGTTTTAAGCGTTTACGATCTGAGAATTCTACCTGATTTTATAAATTATATGCCAATATTGAATGTTTGGGAATTAAATTGGAATTAAACTTATACACTTATTAAACTCATAAACAAATTCTTTGACGCTGTCACCTCGTGTGACTACTCGGTTTGAGTCTCGTATGTGTATACGTGTGTGATTACGAGGAGACACGAGACGCGTTGGGTAGATGAATACCTGGCGTTGATTTATTGAATAAATGGGAATAATGAATCCATAAAAGACATTTGCCTAATCAATATCAGAGATTTAACCTGTATTATTAGCCGGAATGCGCAAATTTTCTATTAGGTCTATTATGTTGGTATGCGGTTGTCGCGGTTTTTATAAACATAATTTATTTCCCGGTGATGCGTGGGACCAGCCTCAACTGGATTTATTTTTTATTTTTAGTTCTTTGAATTAGCCGATGTGTTAAGTACAACATATCACTACGTTTCTGTTCAAAAAGCCCACAAAAATTAAAAAAATTACAACAAATTGAGCAAATTTAACAAGTACTCGTCTAACTCATCAGAAGAAAATAAGCAGAATCCGGCGCGAACCACGCTTTTGTGGTGGCGCAGCGCCCCCTTCCCATGTTACTTAGAACACCCCCAAGGTCATCGCGCAACAGTGCAAACAAGCTTAAGTCACCAGGCGTCATTCACCCTAGGCAACCAACTCAACCTAAGTTCTCAAGAAGTAGTTTCTCCAAATTCCATCAGAAATGTATCAATAGAACCCCTAACGATATATACAAAACTTGAAATACGCGCCCCCTTTGCAGACTTGAGCACTCATAGAGGGGCGCTCCCCACAGTTTAGAAAATATTCATAATTATTCATAGTTTAGAAAATAAGGATTTACTGAAAGATAATAACAAGTCGAACTTAACAAAACATAATGTTACTTAATAAAACAAAAGCACTTCTGAAAAGTTGTTAATTGAAAGGGTTAATTGAAGCCAGAAGTTGGCTCACCACAATGTAGATTTCAATCCCAAAAGGGTTAAAATCAGTTTGATGTATTTTTGACACATTTCCATACGTTAATTGCATATTGCCGCCGAGATAATATTACACGACGCGAGGGAAATGTCGCGCAATCTCAACTTCCATCCAAACCCTAACCGCATACGACGCAAAAGATAAATAGATAATATGCCCCCAAAAGTCCCCCGTTCGTTGGTTTTGGTTCTCCGGGGAATTTCCCGGTTTTCGGCGTTTTCCCACGATGACGACGCACACGCACAAACCTTCTCAATCCTACCGTCAACTTCTTCATAGCTTCACATTGCCGAAACTATGAAACTATACTCATATACGTACGAATATGAATATGAATATGCTAAGACTAATATTTGCACCCTCAACGTAAATCGATATACGCAGATAAAGTTGTTTTAATTAAAAGCACAAAATATGATTTTTGGGAGTTTTTCCATAAGGAAAACTCTATTTAAATGACAGTAGAAAATCTTTGGTGATACCAAAATATTGTTTGTAGAAAGGGAAAGTTAAACAGGCGGAAATTTGGACCTTCCAATTTTGTTTAATTATAAATAGATAATTGAGGTATGCTAATTCGAAACATGAAAATCGCGTGTCGTATTTGTAATTGTACGTATTTGTAATATTTCATAAAAAGTTTGATAACTGAAAACTTCTTATCACATAAGGTTTTAAATTACAACAAAATGGTATCTCGATTTGTAATAAGCATGAAACATCGGAAAAAGTAGATACGATGTCAGTTGTCTTGGTTTTTCAGTGTTAACAAGAAAATGTTTGTTTTTCAGTGTTAACAAGAAAGTTTTTAACAAAAAAACAAAAATCACATTTTTGAGAGAATTAAAAAATAGTAGTGAACTATCTATAACTACAAAAAACTGCAGATATTCCCTGTTCCCACTTCCCAAGAACATATTTTCACAACACAAATCGACGCAGAGTGATATATTCTCGGAGAAATCAATTTGAGCAAACTTTTAAATTGCAGTCGATCGAAAGTTCGGGAAACTCGTCGAAAAACTTCATTCCCAGCGTTTTGCAAGATAAGAAAAGTGCCTGTTCGTGCTTGTAAGGGTAGATTAAGTTTTCTTTGTATTTAACAAAAAAGCTGTGGATATCTTGGAAAATCACATAATTAGGATAACACCCACCGATTTTGAAATATTTCATGACACGTTTGGGAATTGAAAACTTCCTAACTTGAATATCTTACGTGATATAACTAAATGGTTTTCAGATTTGTAATCAGCATGAAAATCTACATGGGAACAAGTAGACATAATGCCAGATGTCTTTGTATATCACTACCAACAAGAAAATGTTTCCCAAAAAATTAAAATTACATTTACAAGAGACTTAAAAAGTGGTACAGAACTATCTAAAATTCGTAAAAAACGACAGAAATCTGCAAAACTATCATATTCCCTAAAAGGTATAAGTAATTCCCTGCTCTCACTTCCCAAATAGATAATTTCACAAAAACAAATCGACAGTAAGCGATATATTCTCGAAGAAATTTGCGCAAACTTTTAAATTGCAGCCGATCGAAAGTTCGGAAAACTCGTCGAAAACCTTCATTCCCAGCGTTTTGCAGGATAAGAAACGTGCCTGTTCGTGCTTGTAAGGGTAAATTAAGTTTTTGATGTATTTAACAAAAAACGGTGGATATCTTGGAAAAAATCCCATAATTAGGAAACACCCACCGATTTTGAAATATTTCATAAAACGTTTGTGAATTGAAAACTTCCTAACTTGAATATCTTACGTGATATAACAAAATGGTTTTCAGATTTGTAATCAGCATGAAAATCTACATGGGAACAAGTAGACATACTGCCAGATGTCTTTGTATATCAATGCCAACATGAAAATGTTTCCCAAAAAAATTAAAATTACATTTACAAGAGACTTAAAAAGTGGTACAGAACTATCTAAAATTCGTAAAAAACGACAGAAATCTGCAAAACTATCATATTCCCTAAAAGGTATAAGTAATTCCCTGCTCTCACTTCCCAAATAGATAATTTCACAAAAACAAATCGACAGTAAGCGATATATTCTCGAAGAAATTTGCGCAAACTTTTAAATTGCAGCCGATCGAAAGTTCGGAAAACTCGTCGAAAACCTTCATTCCCAGCGTTTTGCAGGATAAGAAACGTGCCTGTTACGTGTTTTTAAAAGTAAATTAAGTTTTCGCCTGACGGGTGTCTAGTGTTTTCTTTTTATCCTCCTTCCACATGCCTTGTATCAGATCCATCCGCCGGCGCCGCGCTGCCATGGAGCCCCAAATGGAGCACAAATCAGATTAGCGCATATATTATTATTCCGATACCTTCCAAAACTTCAGCGGCTGCCATCGGCCTTGAGATATAACCGAAGAATATATTCCCCCGAGTCAATATTAGCGTAATGTAAACTAATTGCTCGCGAGGGTAGTCAGCGTAGGCGTAAGACAAATTAAACTTGGAATTACGCGCAGGTATACGAGTCTACGAGTATGAAGTTGGCGTGGGTCGTGTTTCGTAGCATACTTCGCCGTGTTATGGCAGTTGGTCGACGAGTTTGACGCGAATATATGTCCGTACATATATATATATCCGTAGTATATATCCGTACGTACGTGACGCGCATGTTTTAATCATAACCTAACCAACTGGAAGTCAGTGAGCATGTGGTATATATGGGCATATGCAGGCTTAATGTGAGGGTAATATTTGAAGTGACACGTAGATTCTGTATACTTATATACCGATGGTTTAATACGAACTGAATTATGACACTTAAAGTTTAGGAAAATTATTTATATTCCGGTGACATGACTTTATATGGTTATGTTTTAAGAAAATTGATGTAAAGGTGAATATTTTAGTTTTATCTTAATTTATACAGGAGGAAATAATAAGGAAACAACAAGGTCATTCGAAATTGTCCCTCCAGGGACTGCTCTGGAGCTCATACTTCTATTCAGACTTCACTTCAAATATTCAGTTCTTGATACATTCTGTTGGTCAGTCCACATCCAGTCGTGACGCGCATGTTTTAATCATAACCTAACCAACTGGAAGTCAATGAGCATGTGGTGTATACGGGTACATTTAATCTTAATACGAGGGTAATTGAAGTGACAAGTAGATTCTGTATATCTTCGCGATGGTTTAATACGAACTGTATTATGACGCGTAAAGTTTATGACTTTACGACATGTCTTTATTTGGTTATGTTTTAAGAAAATGGATGTAAAGGTGTGTATGTTAGTTTTATCTTAACTTATACAGGCGGAAATAATAAGCAAACAATAAAAAGACAAGGTCATCCGAAATTGCCCCTCCAGGGACTGCTCTGGAGCTCATACTTCTATTCAGACTTCACTTCAAATATTCAGTTCTTGATACATTCTGTTGGTCAGTCCACTTACATGTCCACATCCAGACGTACGTGACGCGCATGTTTTAATCATAACCTAACTAACTGGAAATCGGCGAGCATGTGGGGTATTCGGGCACATACAGTCTTTAAGACTCACATTATGTGAGGGTAATATTTGAAGTGACACGTAGATTCTGTATTCCTTCGCGATGGTTTAATACGAACTGTATTATGACGCGTAAAGTTTATGAAAATTATTTATATTTCGATGACATGACTTTATTTGGTTATGATTTAAGAAAATTGAGATAATGGTGAATATTTTAGTGTTATCTTAATTTATACAGGAGGAAATAATAAGGAAACAACAAGGCCATCCGAAATTGCCCCTCCAGGGACTGCTCTGGAACTCATACTTCTAGTCATACTTCAGTTCAAATATTCAGTACTTGATACATTCTGCAGGCCAGTCCACATACCTGTCTATATCCATACGTACGTGACGCGCATATTTTAAGTATAACCTAACCAACTGGAAATCGGCGAGTATGTGGGGTATTCGGGCACATACAGTCTTTAAGACTCACATTATGTGAGGGTAATATTTGAAGTGACACGTAGATTCTGTATACCTTCGCGATGGTTTAATACGAACTGTATTATGACGCGTAAAGTTTATGAAAATTATTTATATTTCGATAACATGACTTTATTGGATTATGTTTTAAGAAAATGGATATAAAGATTTATATGTTAATTAGTTAGTTAGTTAGTTTATATGTTAGTTAGTTAGGAAATAATAAGCAAATAACAAAAAGACAAGGTCATTCGAAATTGCCCCTTCAGGGACTGCTCTGGTTTAATCAAAGTTCAATTCATACTTCAGTTCAAATATTCAATTCTTGATGCATTCTATAGGTCAGTCCAACTGAGAGACCATCTAAAGTTCTAAATAAGCTCTCAACACTAATTTTAGTGTTCCAAATTTGCCTCAACTAATTTAGGCAATTTACGGAAATGTAGGAAACAATATTAAAATCTTGTTAGCTTAGAATAGTCCGAGACCATTAATCTAAACGAAACTTTTGAAAGTCAAATTGAACCCGAAATATCCAACATGAAATTGAAGGCAAACGGCGCAACCATTCTTACACCGAAATTTATTACGGCATGCAGAGCATCTTGAGTATTTCATCCTTTCATCGAAGTTTCCGCCGTTTTCTTCCCTCCCTGGGCCTCTCGCACACTCACCAGGCTACCGCATCTTCATCCCTGGAGGACGCGGATATAGCACGTCTGCGGCCGAATAATGTGTTGTTCCCCTGCGAAACTTTGCGCTCCTTGTTTAGCGGCTTCTTGCAGCAATTCCAACGCGCCACCTTAAATGCATATACAATGGAAGTTTACGGCTAAAGTTTTCCAGTTGCTGCGAGTTTTTCACCCTTTCAAGTGGAGGCGCCGGGCACCCATAGTAGTGGGTATATTTACGACTATCAACTTTCTATTTGTACCTAGTTAAAATTACTTCTAAATACAAACAACCACTTTAACTAGTTAGTAGTAAAAAAGAAGTAGAAAATAATTACGATAGATAAAAGTTGTTCCCAACTACGAAGACATGTTTTAAATTAATTTGTTTGATGAGAAAATCGTGTAAAATCATCTCAGATCTTACAAGTGAAAAGCACGATGTGTCCTCGATGGATGTGATTGCTAATTTTTGTACATAGTGTACATATATTGAAATAATTTCTGTTAATGATTATAGTTCGCTCTTTTGAAGCGTTTGCCTTAAACAAAATTGAAAGGGGACAATTCAATTGGTGGAGGCGCCAGGCACCCGTAGAAATTGGTATATTTACGACTGTCAATTTAGATAGAAGTTGTTTCCAGCTGTTTGTTGTTGTTCAACAAGAGAGAGGAAGTTGTTCAGCTGCAAATATAAAAATAATAAAAATAAAAAATAAAATTAATTTTTTTCTTGAGAAAATCATGTAAATTCACCTAACATCTCACAAGGGGAATGCATGAATTGTCCTCCTTGGTTTTGAAGGTAAATTTTTGTATGAATAGTAGATATATTGAAATAATTCCAGTTAATAGGATACGCTTAAGAACGCTTTTCACCGTTTAAAAATTCAATGATTAAAATTTGTGCATTTCCTTTCTGAAATTCGGCATATTTGGTGGATGCGCCGGATTCACATAGGAATAAACCTACTTCAGAGCCGTATTTTCAACGTAAAATCAGTAAACTTAATAAATGAAATTATTATCACTGTAATTATAATAACTACAAATAAAATGAAAAATCTCTTGAATAATTAGTAAATATTTCCTAAAACCGTAAAAGAAACAAACATTAAACATTCCAAAATTAAATAACCAGCCTTTCATCAATGTCAGCCTCTTCATATTTCATCACGTCCATCAGAGCATTTTCTTAGAATGTCCCATGGCAGAGAATAAATTTCCCTTCCCCCGGAATTTATGATCTCATCTTGGCCGAGAAAATTCCTGTTGAAATATGCGCCTGTCTTGATTCGATTCATCATGCAAAGCCGGGACATGCGACTAAGCATGCTTATCATTATTACCAATTTGCCTCGACATTTTCGTTCGGTGTGTTTGCGTTATTAGTTCAATTAAATTAAATTATAGCCATATACGAGTGAATGGGGTAAATAAATATATAAAGAATGTTGCAAATGTTTTATCGGCATTGCAGATAATTTGCGCGAGCATTAAATCACGTTAGCTCTAGTGTCTATACTTAGACCAGCGTATGCAGGGCGGAAAGGCAGAGCGGAAAGTCGAAGCAATTAATCGACGTCCGGGCTATTAATTAGAATCCGGGCACAGGGCGCGGAGATTGCCCGCCTCTTTGGCACCGGTACTGCATGATTGGTTGATTTTAAACGTTTTCCAGTTTCAAACTCGGTCAAACTTGTATTAATTTAAATCGTGTGAGCGTTGTTCAGGTGAGAGTTTTATCTACACGCTTTTCTATTTATTTTATAGTTGAAAGAGTTGTTTGCATTTACGGGTTGTTATATCTAAGTTGAAATAGGAAAAGAAAAATAAAAAATAAACATACACACCAGAAAGATGTATATGTTAATAATTGATGAAACGATGAGTTTGTAGGATTTTACTTATACCACTATATAGACAACAAAAGATATATCAATGAAGGAGATAAAAATGATGGAGATCCTGTGAGGCAGCAGGCAGAGGTGAGCGACTGGCGCTGGTCGTCGGGGCAGATGGTGGATGATGTTGGAGCGGCAGATGACGAAGGCCGGTGGCAAAGTCAATGGCGAATTGGTGATGCTGATGACTGGGTGAAGAACTGAACTCAACTGCAATATGGACTGAACTGATTGATGGTGTCGAATTGTGGACTATATATACCAGGTGAAAATGGTGACGCGACCATTTGTTCAGTTCGTCACACGTGGTCGTGATCTCGCTGCGCCGTGTCGATTTTGAGGTGTCAGCATTTTCGATATTTAGTCTGGCGGATGTTGATTGTGCAGATTACGGATTGTTGATGAGGTTGTTGCTTGAGATTTGTTGATATTAATTGTGATATGTTGATGTTTATAACGTTCCAGAGTGGCTGACTGGACGAAAAAAAATTGAATATGGGATATAATCTAATATTGTGTAAAAGTTTGCAATCACGAGAATCTTGCACTTCTTGTGGAAGCTGACGCAAGGGAAACTCAGAAGTGCTGGTGAGCCCCAAGAGCGATACTAGCCGAAGGAAGTTGAGGATTGTGTTGTAGAGTAGATGTGTTCGCTTCAGATTTTAGTTTGAGATTGCTTTATTTTGAAATCTTAAAAACTAACTTAAGTTGCAAACGATCTGTGCCGCAATGACACTTTCTCTTCGCTCTCTCTCTCTCTCTCTCTCTCTCTCTCTCTCGCCAGCGTGATATACAATCATACCACGCACTCACCCCGTGACGGTCTACCAATCTCAATCGCTGGGTTTGGGTCGCACATGTTTTATTGTCCCCAAGGACCGAAAGTTTACAACATGCTGAGTCAAGAAATACAAAAATATGTTAAACCTAGACTAAATTCTACGAAAATAATGGACTCGTACAGGCATGACCGGAAGGCCAAATATTGCTTCGACGCTTTGGCTCATCCTGAGCGCAGTGAAAATGCGAGTTTAGGGCTCGCACGCTCAAATAATTGTTATAATATTGCCTGCATTCAAATTCTTTTTATTTGCTAAGTTAATTAAATTTATGGCGGTCACTGAACCCGGTTCCCGCTAATATCAACATCCGCCGAAATCCTAGATACACACATCCCGAATGATGAGGCGTCGAAATCGTCACTGAGAAATTGTGACCCTCGCGTTTCCGCGGTGACGAACAAAGGAATGGTCATGTCATCACCTCAATCTGTGATGCCTTCCTGGAGATATAAGTAGGCGACCAATTTCCCACAATCATGAGTCCGTCACCGAAGCCCGTATTCAGCAGCCAGTCCATCTTCAGCAGCCAGTACGTTTTCGGCAGCCAGTACGACACCTTCGAGTCCGTCTTCATCAGTCAGTCTGTGGTCATCAACAAATCCGTCGTCATCAGTGAGTCCGTCGTCGAAGTTTGTTATTAGTGCAAAAGCTAATTTCTTATTAAGATGTAATTGTATGAATATTAAAATAGAAAGCAATAATATGCCTATCTCACCTCGTGCCTCCGGCAAAAATGCCAATCTTGAAAATCGCACATGTTCCTAAATTTCTAAAATTATTTAATCCTCTAAACAAAAAACTATTCAGTTACCTCAGGTACCCCACATATCACGATGTACTTCACCAAACTTTTCTCCCTAAATCTCACAAATTTCTCACTAAAAGCTATTTGACGAGGCGTATCCACCAAAAATTCCAATCTAAAAAATCGCACCCTTTCTTTGCATTAAACAAACACCTAAATTTATTTATTTGTATAAACCTACAAAAGTATTAAATAATAATACTTACCCTACATATAACGATGTATTTCATTAAAATTTAACAACTTTGCCCTGTCAGTCTCACGAATTTCCCAATAAAACTCAGTAATTTAACCACAGTTTCCATGTTTTCCCATTTCTTCTCATTTTCAATAACAGCTCACGATTCTTTATGTAACACCTGTTTTCCGGTGGTGCTATTTTATATCGCATAAGCTTTTCTTCTTGCGGTCTTATTTGTCGATAAAATTCACCTGCATTGGCACTTTTCTGCCGTTTTCCACGAGTTTCATCAACGTTTTCGCCCGACTGGAAAACGTAACAAAGTAAAATACAAAAAAAAACACACGCATCTATATGCTGTTTAAACACGTCGCAAACAGAGACACATAATGCAATCGAGTTGAGTTTGGCCGCTGCTAAACAAATAAAAACACGCAAACATTTGGCCATGTTTTCTACACATTTGCTCGTGAATTTTGTGTGCTCAGAGTGATTTCATTTCGCTCGGATAACATTTGAATCCGTTCGCGACACCGCTATATATTTGTGCACACAAATTTTCTTCGGGAAAACTTGGACGTTCCTAGAGGCTTGTATATGTTTGTAAGTATTTTATGTATTCGTAAGTTTATATGTATTATATGTGTTTAAATGTGTATGTGTTTGAGTGTGTTTGGCAAATGTTTGAATGTGTTTGGTATGTGTTTGAATGTGCGCGTTTTTCGTTTGGCGTTTGGCTGGTTGACATCGTTGCCCGAAGGGTGCAACATCTGTTTGCAAGAACGTGTAGTCGTTGACGACGACGATGCCTTGCCAAGACTTTGTCTTGGGCTAAAAGTGCCGTCATATTCGCCCGAACAACGCCCATTGCTCCAGTAAGAAAACTACCATAAAGTACACGCTATGAAATATTTAAAGAGATTTTAATAGCGCTGAGTTATGACATTTATTTACGCATTCCGTTTTTATACTCTAGCGTTATAAATTCGTGATTTTTGGGATAATTAACTGTGAATGCGCATAATGTGTGAATTTTGGTATAATTTATGTGATGCCGATTTAATATTCATTCAATGCCATATAATATAAAAGTTGTTAACCCATATTTAAGAAATTTTAAATTGATTTTCATAAAAAAAATTGTTATAGTATAAATTGTTGTGATTTGTCTTTAATATTAAGATTATTCAGGAAAATTAGTATTAACACATTTTGTAATTTACATTTAATTTGCAATTTCTTAAACTCTTGAGGAATTCCATGCGTTTCATATGAATTTTTCTACTTTTTCTACCATTATTCAGTGATAATGATCTTTTCATAATCAATACGATACTGAAATTTGTAAATTTGTACAACAGCAGTAGATAAAAGTAGAAATAGGAGTAGAAAATGTTGCCTACTCGATGAGTGGACTTTGTACGCTGGTTGTAAGGCAGCGTAGTGTAGGAATGGATCACGAAGTTAACGGTGTGGAATCTATATAAAAACTGAGTTTATTTCCTAAATCGAAACCTAACTCGCCATGCTATTCAATTTACTTCTAATCACGCATGATTTCACGATAAGGAGAGTCCGCCAGATAAGTTTTATTTAGCAGTTAGAAATATATAGAAGAAAATACAAAGAACGAGAAAAAAGCTCAATTTTTTATGATATTGTACAAAAATAGTCTTTAATACGCTGAATCCAAAATGATCATCATTAGATACTCTGTCGTACTAACACTGCGACTGACGTGGCGTGATGCCGAGAGGCGAAATGTTGATCATAGGAAATAAAGTATGATTTTTATGATATTGCACAAAAAAGTCTACAATATGCTGATGCTAAAATGATCATAGTCAGAACATAGTCGTACTAACACTGAGTCTGACGTGGAATGATGCCGAGAGGCGAAATGATGATCATTCCGAATAAAGTATGATTTTTATGATATTGTGCAAAAGTAGTCTTTAATACGTTGAAGTTAAAATGATCATCGTTAGATACTCTGTCGTACTAACACTGCGACTGACGTGGCATGATGCCGAGAGGTGAAATGTTGATCATAGGGAATAGAGTATTATTTTTATGATATTGTACAAATAAGATTTCAATATGCTGATGCTAAAATGAACATCATCAGATACTCTGTCGTACAAACACTACGACTGAAGTGGCATGTTGCTGAGAGGCGAAATGATGATTCTACCGAATAAAGTATGATTTTTATAATATTATGTAAAAATAGTCTTTAATATGCTGATGCTAAAATGATCATAGTCAGATAATCTGTCGTACTATCAATGGAACTGACGTGACATGATGCCGAGAGGGAAATGATGATCGTACCGAATAAAGTATGACTTTCTATAAAATATTGAAATACATTTTCTTTTCTCATAATTTAGCAATACCAATATATATTACTAAATCAGGTGTTCCTTCCACTAAAATGATACAAACTAATTGTAATCAAAAATATAATTCATAGTTTTTGTGACAATAAACGTATTATTAATGTACATACCATGTACTTCCGTGCGTATTTACGTATTAATTCATCTCGACGATTTGCATGTGGAATTTGTGCAATTTATCAGCCGCACAACCCGATATGTATGTTAATAATGTTTTGTAAATTTGCGAATTGTTTTCGTGCAGCATTTGTGCATTTCGTACAAATCGCACATCGTTCAAGGGTGTAGGTGCGCGCCATTTGGGCTTGGCCGGAATATGATTTATCAAATCACACGCACTGTAAGCACATTGCTACCACCAGCACCACCAACACCACCAAGGTCTGTCATGCAAATACAGGCAGCGATTCGCTGGAACTATTTGCTTGTGTTGGCCACAAGCGCCAGCCAGCGTAGACGCGAGCCACTTGGAGCGCTTCCAAATGTGTCAATTAGGCGAGCAAACAATTTGCGTACCCGATTGTGATTCATGACCAACAATATCAACGCGGCGCCTTGGTTCGATTGGCGGATAAGGGTGAAAAACGCTTAGTGAAATGCAGATTAAAATTTTCTTAAAACAGCTTATTTTAAAAGCAATATAAAGGAGTTTTGTCGTAAAGGGTTTGAAATAAGTTTAATATCATGAGAAAGTAGAAGAATTTGGGAGCATTTTGATGTTTGTTTCATTTTCATAGCTTCATATATAGTATGGAAAATCTTGAGCAGAAGAACTCATCGAAAAATTGCGAAAAGAGTGCGCGCTCATAACATGCGGGCCGGCGAATAATTTTGGCCAATGTTTGGCTACTGTGCGGCGGTATTGTTGGTAATCGTCACTCAATATTTTATATGTTGCACATGTTTGGTTTTCTATGAACTGTTTGGTTTTATAAATGGTTTGGCATGTAAATGTTGATATTTATAGAGATATTTGTGGATTTACAAACTTGTCAAACAATTCAAAACGAGATTCAATGAATATGATTGATTTATTTGGTGCTTTTAATTGTATTGCATTAAAAGTGTGCGATAATTTCAATTTCAATAAAATTGTTAGAATGTTTGGGTTGAGTGTAGTGCCAACTTTAAAATGGAATTAAATTTGTTTTAATCCGGGTTAATTCAACTGTAATCAAACAAAAGTGATAGGATAAATGCCAGAGCCAACAGTGTGTGGGGCCAAGTTTAAGGGAAACTGGTTTGGCTATATTTTATCAGCAATCAGCCAATTTAAATTTGACCTGAATTTTAAATAAAATTAATGTAAGTATAACAGGTTCCATGCCAAATTAAATTAAGATATATTTTTTGATGAATAACCACACTTTTTTTTCACATTTCCACAAATATAATTTATTTTTGTACAATGTACATTTTGTCTTTCGTCATCATCAGGTACTGAAGCAAGAAAATTACAAAAGGCAGCTTAAATACTAAGAGGTGCAATGTTTTTGGTGAGTGGGGTGTTTATTGCAATGACCGTGTGGTCGTTTAGCAAAGTATTGGGATGTGTATTTATGGCCTGTTGGATGTAAATTACCTCAAAAATATTGAGTTTATAGCTCTTGTTTGCCAGATGTACGTATAGCCGCTAATGCAGTGGGGGACGTGTGTTTGCACTTTAGACTCTTATAGATGTATTTCGGGGTTATTTGTTTGTGTATGTGTGGCAGTCAAAGTGTACATTCCAGCCAATGTATACATTTACTAGCCAATGTATACATTCACTTCCCATTTCAGTCAAAGCGTTCACTCACTATAGGAATGAACACTTTAACTAGTGTAATGCATGCATTATCTAGATAATGTATGAAGTAACCAACCCACTGCAGTCAAAATGTTAATTGATGAATTTCAAAGTAAAATTTAGTTGGAACGAATTATTTTGATTAAATTTTGAAAAATGAATGAAATGAAAATGAATGAAAAATGAATTTTGAAAAAACTCATTAAAATAGATAAACATTTTGTTTAATTTAACATGTAAAATTCCTTTAACACTTGGCGTTTTTTCATGATTAACACATTTTGAAGATTTACACAATCGTAAAATAAGTAAGCTGCAAATAGTTAAATTAGCAGCAAATCATGAGCTCATCACAATAAACAAACAAATAAAAAGGCAACTAGGGATGGTAGAGTGTAGTGAGTTAGACGTAGCTGAAATGTGAGGAGACGCAAACAGTTGTCGCTTTGCATTTTAATTACGCAGCTGCATATACATCCGAGCAAATGCACTGCACTCGCAACTCCGGTGCGCAACAAATCCCAGCATGCTCATTTCCCATCCCCATTTTCCCTTACGCCCTTGAGCATTGTGCAGCATCCAACTGTGCACATATTCCCAGATAAAGAGCAATAGCTTAATAATAGCTGAAACAGAAATACCCAACGAGAAAAGTGTTCCTCCTTTTCATTCCATGCACGCAATTTCGCATTTTATTAATGAGCAATTAACTGTTTTATTCACGCATTTAATTTACTTTCTCTACCCACGTAGCGCAGAAACAAAAGCCATTCACCAGGGAGGCTGGAAGGATATTAGCTCAGCTCTTTTCCTTTTTGCGAAAGTATTAACACAAGAAAAGCGACCAGAAAGCGTGTTTCTGTGTGAGGGAGGGAAATAATTTGCTACTTTACGAGATTCATTAAATCTCTGCGTGCTTTTTTCGGCCGAGGTGGATGAAGCGGAAGCGCAGGATTTTGCTCCCGGTTTTGCTCTCTCGCGTGACACCCACGACACTTTGACGCTTGATCTTTGCCACCCTCGGGGGTTCTGCTTAATGCACAGCGCTAGCCAGCGTCCCAATTGTGTGCACGGTTTTTTTTCTCCTCCTTGATGCCTGGTTGCTGTCCCTTCAATTTACCCGCTAATTAGCTGTGAAAGACGAAGGGTGCGAGCACCACATAACATCAAACGCCGGAATGACTGGGATGCATCATTCCAGGCGTCACGCCGGGGTTGGGTAGGCAGCTTAATTGCTAAGAAACGGGGTGAGAACCTGGAAATACACGTCGTGCAATTATGTGTGGGGATAAATATTCACAAGCTGAGCCTGTTAAAACAACATCCTTTGGGGAGCACTTCTTGAAGTGTTGATAAATTGATATTTTAAAGTTAACGGGTAATAGAATCAGCTGAAATCACAGATGAAATTGAAGTTTCTGGTAGAGT
This sequence comes from Mimaenictus wilsoni, assembly GCA_027575185.1. Lineage (NCBI taxonomy): Eukaryota > Metazoa > Arthropoda > Insecta > Coleoptera > Staphylinidae > Mimaenictus > Mimaenictus wilsoni. Next base: position 25,362 of record JAODAC010000340.1, on the reverse strand, counting down.
TTCATATAAGCAAGCCAAAATTAATATTACATAACAAAACTTAGCATATTTTGGTTTGACTTGATATAACTTAATTTAACACAATTTTACCTGTACCAGTTTTTTTTAACATAACTTAAGTTTTAAGTCCAATTCAACTTAACTAAACCTAACTTAACATAAATTAATCTAACTAAATGCTACTTAATTCATCATAATGTGAAATATCTCAACTTAACACATGTTATCACAATTTAACCTATCTTTTACCTAACTTTACCTAACTTTTTTCGAACATAACTTAGCATACTTAACCTAACTTGATCTAACTTGACCTAACCTGACCTAACTTGACCTAACTTAACGCAACTTAATCTAATCTAATCTAACTTAACCTAACTTGATCTAACTTGACCTAACCTGACCTAACTTGACCTAACTTAACGTAACTTAATCTAATCTAATCTAACTTAACCTAACTTAACCCAACTTAACCTAACTTATCTTAACTTAACCTAACTTATCCTAACCTAACCTAACTTATCCTATCCTAACCTAACTTAATCAAACCTAACTTAATCTAACTTGACGTAACTTATCCTAACTTAACCTAACCTAACACAACTTAACACACCTTAATACAACTGAACCTAACTTAACTAAGCCTAACTTAATCTAACATTTATTAAACCTAACATAACCTAACCAAATGTACCAAACTAATCTATCACAATGTTATGATATCTAACCTGATGTTTGAAAATTGTGAGTGCATTGTTGAAAAATAGAATAATTGGTAAAGAAATCAATTTAACATGGTGCTAAAAGAAATTGCAGAAAAAATTTTGGCACCTTCGAAGGTGGCACGATAAAAGTAGCAACCGGATTTCCGTTTCCTGTTGCTCGTAATACACTTGCTTTTTGCCTGCTTAATAAATATTTATGCGGTGTTACCTTTGATAATGTGCGTACGTCGAAAAGAGGCACGGTGCAAGGCATGGGCTTTTGCAGACTGCTGTATTATGCAAATTCGCGAGCGTGGAAAGCCTCTCTCTCTCTCTTACTCCCTGTCATCATCGACGAGAAGCGAATCAGCGAATGTAAAATGCATGTGAGACACATGTGCCCACCATGCTCACCACCACCATCCCACCCCCCTCAGTTCCCGCCAAAAACGAGGCGCCACCTTGTGACACATTATTCGACAGCACTTTGCTTTTAAACCGACGAAGATGCACGCCGGATGCTAAACACAATGCACTGTCTTCTGTGCGCTGGGCGGCGTGTGTGTTTGTGAAACTTTTAATGACCACTTGGCTAATCGCGAAACGTGCTCATCGAGGCGTGCACGCAAACGCACGTTCGCAATTAACGAATTTCGCGCGAAATGCTCAGCGGCGCAGTTGGGATGAGTGTGGGTGTGTGAATCGAGGCACGCTCGGGCAAATTAGTTTGGCCATTTCGACGCATATCACCACATTCCACTTGAGCATACATCTCATTACACGCGTTGCGAAAATGGCTGCCCTCCGGCTAGGAATATGTATAGATGGAGTATGTGTTTGTTGGTTGCCTACATTAAGTCTACTCAAGTATGTGCGGTTGCAGGTAAACTCGTAAAAAGCGGCGTGGCGTCGCGACTGCTTGTCGACTAAATAAACAGCGATAAAAGTGACATTACGACTTGTGTTTGTACATCCCCGTGGCGTTGATGCTGCTCTGCCGGCTATCGGCTGTGTGCTGCCTCTCCACCGGATGGTAGCCGGTGGCAGGCAGGCGGCGGCGGCAATGCGGATGAACGGACTGACGTCACAGGTTAGCGCATGCGGCGCAAGCGTACGCGATATTTAAATTCGACTTTGGCGTTTTATGCCGTTTCCTGCTGATATGCCTGTAACATATGTGTTGCTGTGTTTTTTCAGATACGAAATTAGATTTCGTTCTGATTGTATGAAGCGTAAAACTGCGTAAAACTTGCGAGAGATGTGTAGATACTTGGACCACAAATTAAAGTAAATGTGTACTCATCGGGACGACCAAAATTTCTTCGAAGATTTTTTTTTCGAATAATTAATATATTTAAGAAAATATTGCTAAAAATATATCGTACACCACTGAGACAGGACTAATAATGATAAAAGTTCAGTTTTCCATAACCGTACTTCTCCAAAACGTATCTTAAAGTACAATATCAACTGTTTTGATACAAACTGAGATGAAATGAGATGAAATATGATATTATGCCACATAAAATACACCCAAATAGTGCTCGAAGCACTTAGTTTCCCATTTTTTGTCCGAGAAAAAAGGAGCAATATCCTCAATGTTTCTTTACACTCTATCGCTCTATCCTGTTGTGAATGCGTACGTGTGTACGAGTGGGTTGTACAGGACGAGCAACCGGAAAACAGGATTGAAATGCAAAGGGGCTTTTTCGAACCCCCCCACGCGTATAAATAATGCATGGAATTACAGCGCACTGCGAAAGGCGACTCGACGCCCGATGCGGACCTTTCCATTCTCTCGTCGCGCGGAAAATGCGCGTTTGGCAGATGCAAGGGTAGGAGGTGGTACCACCCGGGGGCGGCTTCCGCATGCTGTCGAAAAATTGAAATTCTCTCCTCCACGCACGTCGAAGGAAATGCGAGCATGCAACTTAAAGTCTCGTATAACACGGCAACAATTCCGTGTTTTGGAAGAATGTTTGTGGATGAATATATATATATATAAGGAAATATGTTTCCAAACACCAAACAGCGATTTAAAACATACTTACATCGATATATGGTATTAAAGGGAATATGAGAAAAGGTTCAATTTCTTTATATTGTAATCATTTTGTATTTTTTAAATTGTTGGGAATCAGTTTAGGCAACCCAATATACATCTCTATACCTTTAAAATGTAAATATATGTTGTTAAGGAGGTCTATATAGTTTCTATAAATATTTTATTGCTTAGAAAAGGGAGATTTCACCTTAGCTAAGTTTCCTCAAAGTATTACAAATCCAAACTGTGGAAACTTTGATGAAGGATCATCATCAGATTCAACAGTAATAATATTATCACTTTTTGTGACAGTATCATTTGTTAAACACTACAATATAAATGACATGATTATACAATATTCAGACTCTTATGACTCCCAGATCAATTATGCTGCTGATCAGACAAGCTTTATGAAATTCGCAACATCATTGATCAATTATTCATACACGAATAAATTCAGTGGATGCGTAAATACCAAATACGCCATTGTGGTGAGTCTTCCTAGCTACCGATCTGATGTTGGCTTGCTTCTGTACGCCCTGGCGGTTCTCGGAGTGGTGGAGCAGTTTTTACCGCATTTCGGGCTTGTTATCTCTCCTCGCCCAGGTTATATACTCTTAGCGGCCCACCGCCACCGCCGCTACCACCGCCCGACCGCTGCCACCGCCGCAAAGTTATGGCGGCGCGCACACGATGAGAGCTAATAAATTATTATCGCACGGCCCATCCGCAGCCGAAACTGGCAAGCAAAACTCGGGACGCGTGTGCGCCTTTCGTGCGCACGTCAAAGTGAATTACGAAGCGCGGCAGGGAGGAAAGAAAAGACGCTGTCGGCTTAAGATCCTTTTCAATTCGTACCAACCGCTCTGGGAATATCGTCGAATGCGCAGACGTTTCGATAATTTCCTTTTCTCTGTGATGAATTCCAAGCGCATATCCCCTTGGGGAAGTTATTCTAATCCTATTAGAACGGATGTTCCGGGTTGGAGTCGATTTTTTGTCTTTCAGCAGTTTGGATTAGTAATATTTGCGAGAAACTTAGATTGATAATGATGTGAGTTTCCTTCCTAAGTTCCTGGTTCACGGTTTGACAAATTTAAAATTTTTGCATTTTATGTTTCCTTTTGTTTTTCTGTCAAACTCAGGTCATTTTGATGAAGGATCTTCGATGTTGCAAGCCAAATTTTATACATCGGTAAAAGTATATTTCAGCAAGAACTTTTCGAATTTCAACTGCTTGGATTTCTAATGTTTAGCGGAAACATAGTATGCCCGGATTTGCCGAGGATAGGTTAGCAAACTAGATGGACGTGGTAAAGATTGAGGGTGTGGGAAGATGGAGGTTTGGACCTCGGTTAAGATGTTGCAATATTTTTGTTAATAAAATTAGACGCATCTGGAACTTTGTCGTATCAACTTCTTTTCACAGCTTAATCGTTATTGTCAACAGGCATTCTGTTTTCAACAACAGTAGTGCGCAATACCTGCTCGACTGTCTTGAGTCGAAATACAATGTAGTATATAAGCGCAACCAGGAAAGGCAGGGCATGCAGTGATTCAGTAATTGAGGCAGGCATTTAGTCATTCAGTGATTACTATAACGGGTAGATAATCAATATTCAAAATATAATTAAGTGATAATAAAATCATGTTAACTTAGCATAAAATACACTTTTTTAATATGAGTTATTATCACTATTTAATTTGTAATTATTACATTTCAAATGTACAATAATACAAACTATTATATTGGTAGTATATTAACAGCATTATCAAAGACAAAGTCATTGCATGCTGATTCGTACTTTCATTGCTTTTATTGGATTTTGTATTTTGTTGTATTTGTATTTTATATGTGAGTGTAAGACAGCATAAAAATACACTTTAGGACAATTGAATAATTTGAGATTTGGGATGTTTCTATGACATGTGTGTGGTGTGGGTGTGAGGTGTGCGTGTATATGTGTGTGTGTGTGTGTGTGTGAGGCGAGTTATGAACAGGGTGTAGGGTATTGGTCCCGCCATGCTAACGGACTCATTGATTTTTATTGTATTTCAAATTGTTTTATGGCGGAGAGTGTTGTCCAGCGGCAGTTTTTTGAATGCCATGTTCACTTATGAACACCAATATCATTATTACTTGAACCCCGTTCGCCAGTCCGATAAGAATATCTACAGCGTCCTCTATACCGTACAAAACGCCACAGAGGCACCTTAATCGCCGCTTCGAGCCTCGGTAAGTGGGGTGCTTAGCCAGCAGCCTTAATCGGACTGTTGCGTTGTACCAGATAGTTAAAATAATTAGCAATTGAATCTTTTCTTAATCTTAATCAATGACAGTGCGGATTAATGAAGTGCGACGTTTAGACTCAACAGACAAAGTGATATTCCAGGGTCCCACGGCTCTGAATGTAAATTGAAATTTGAAATTTTTACTTTCTCGCCCATGTTCAGGTTTTCGCTCAATCATCTGTATATTTGGAAGATAGAAGGGCTTAGGTGTTATTGATACATGATATATGACCGTCATAAATTAAAGGCTTTACATTACGAAAATTAAACACATATAAAATATGACCTAATGAACGTCACGTAGCGTTAAGGTTACGTACATTTAAAATAAACGAGGAAATGAAATCGTACCCCATGTTTTCTCAACTTCGTTTTTCTAACAAAGCGCAAAGGCTGTGGGTAGCCAATAAGAGATGATGAATGGAACCGGTAATATCTTAAAAATTACGACCCTTAAAGCGTTTTCTGCTATCTCGGGTAATCTCATCCCATTTCGCCGCGCTGTGCGCCGCCTTCGATGGCGGTTCGACTGCCAAAAGAAAACGAATTACGGCAGTAAGATTCGCCGACCTATTGCACATCTAAAAGCATTTCCCTCGCGATTCGCAATTCATCCCACCTTCCCTCTACACTCACCCCTTCCCATCCCATCCTCCATCCATTCCTTCCCAGCTAACCTAACAAGGAATATGAAGCACGAACGCGAAAATGTTTTTACGTATATTTACGAGGTCGGTTTCAACTGTGTTTGCACTCCATAAAGGTCTACCAACCGGCTCCTTTTGGCTCCTAGTAGAGAAAAAACGTTGGAATGTTGTCAAACGATGCTTTTATCTCACTTGCCCGCCCACCGAGAATGGAGGACATCCTTTTAGTTTGAATCTAACGACTGGAAACTGCATGTCTTGTTAGGACGACGACCAGGCCAGAGATTGGGGAAACTGAGCTTATAATTCAAACAGTTTTCCTTTTCCTTGGCCGAGGATTCAATTTTCGCCTGTGAGCAGTTATTTATTGACGGCGGCAAGTTTTTATCCCCTCCTAGTGTTTTCCAAAGTTTTGGCAATACGTTGCGTTTACTACAACCACGTCGGCGTCACGTCACGTCGCCGGCATTGAAAAGGCACAAACTCACACTCAGCCGCTTTGTTCATAGTGTGAAATATTAGCAAGTTGCAAGCAATCTGACATGCTTCCAGTTTTCAACATAGATTAAAGTGGATTAAAGTTTTGCAAGTTTTTAAAGTGTAGTAACCTTAACCTCTTCAAAACGAACCACAAATTGCTATTAGCGTTTAAGTTTTGAATTATGTTATAAATTTGAAGATTTATCGTTCGTTGTACCAAGTTACATCGTGCAAATGATTTAGACTGTTAAATTTCTTCAAACTAAATACATAAATTGAACAGTATACATGACGTGTATATACGTCCAAAATAATTTTGGTCTGGTTTGGAGAATTTAGAATGTTATAATTGTATCTAAATTTCTTTTATTTATTTTTTATTAAATCTTAGTAAATGTGTCTTAATCTATCTAGAAACATTAAATTTAAAAAAGCTTACTAAAGCTCACTCAGCCAGCCTCACTTAGCCAGCCTTAAGCAGCCAGCCTCACTCAACAAGCATCACTCAGCCAGCCTCACTCAGCCTGCTTCATTCACCCTGCTTCACTCAGCAAGCGTCACTCAGCCAGTCTTAAGCAGCCAGTCTCACTCAGTGAAGTGCGCTGCTGCAACTCTGATCTAGCAGAAGCACAGGCACAGTAAATGCCTTGCACTGGGAACGACTTCTTCTGGTCGAACCCGTAACGCTGGTGACAAGACAGCAGAGTGCAGGGATGTAAGGAATGTGATGACGATGTGTTCACGAAGAGATCCATGTAACAACTGACTTTACTTCCTAACTCTAAACCTAAATCTACATACTAATTATTTAACTGCTAATGGCGCATGACGTCGCGATAACAAGAGTCCGGCCGATAACGACTTTATTTGGAAGTTCTGACCTCTGGCTAATTGCCGCGACATCATGGTCCATTCATACAAATTCGCAAACACTCAATTAATACAATTTACAAAAGATATATTAGACATTATGAATGATAATGTACATTCATCATTCAATACATTACTATGATAAGATATAAGAATATTTATACACAATGTTTAGGAATGACAGTTATCGTTAAATGTATTTATGCACTTATCACTATCCATACACTTAATGCGTTCTGCCTCTTGTATTTCCCGAAGATCATTAGCGCATCATCGCTTCCCTGTTTGCGCATCTGCATAAACACTCAGCAAGCATCACTCAGCCAGCCTCACTCAGTCAGCCTCACTATTTAATGTAAAACTGGTTAAATGTATAGAACGTATATATACGTCCTATGAAAATTCAATTCATACTTCAAAAATATAGAATTCTGAAATTTAAAAAAATGAAGGTATAATGTTAATTCCATAAATTGCATCGATAACTTCTTAAATCTATATGATCTCGACTGTTGAATGGTCATACATTGTTATGTATAATTTGTTAAATACTGGTTTTTGGCAACCGTGACAGGCATATGGAATGAAGAAATAAGAAGTCATTTGCTTAGGCTACGGTTTCGAGGTGTTAATGGGAGGTAAAATTACGATGAGTCAATTTTTGAAAACTTAATATAAGATTATGTTTTCTTATAACAATTTTCGAATCAATATTCAAAATAAAGTTAAAAGTGTATGTGAAACCCATATAATGTTATAAAAACATATATCTGACTTGCAACACCGATATTTTATTGTCGATCCCTCAATGTCATTACGTTTACACTGTAAAATCATATGTGTACTCAGCAGTTCAACACTGTCGTGAAAAAGCGAAGCAATTTCTGAATCTCAGTGACGTGCTGCTGACATCCATCCTTCCCCCGAACATCACATCAATGTTGTATCTCACCAATCGCTCCGCAATGCAATTCATCCTGAAGGACGTGCGCGCCAAAGGCAAAAAAAGTCAGAAAGCAACATTCAGACCTCCAGAGCATCCAGAGTCTCCTCCAGTCAGATGGAAGTCGGGTGGAAGGTCGCCACTCGGAAAAATCGAAACCCGCCGAAAGTAGTCAACTCCGACAAATACCGACGGAAATCTGCTAAGATATCAGGGTCATTTGATAAACACGCTGTACGCCCTTAATCCAGCCACGCTCTCCGAGCGAATCCAATCATATTTCCCGGGCGTATTTCCACTTTCGCGAATATTGAACTTATATAGGAATATTTAAGAAGTTTTCTCGGGGTTTTCCAGGGCGAATTACGAAAATTCGTGTACGAATATTGAGGGGATCTGTAGATGAACCGATTGTCCGAAGCTTCCAATGCCCTGCCGACGCTCTCCCGATGCTCTTTGTAATACTTGGTATAGCTTGGAAGCGGAAGCTCCGGGGGCCGGAAGTGGCGAGATGATACGCGAAAGCTTGGTGTGGAAAGTGGAAAAGTCTGCAGCACGTACGAAAGGAACGCAATATAAACGTTATGTGGACATATGAACATATGATTTCTCCTGCTTTTCGTTTTTTATCGTTTCAATATATGGTGAACGTCGGCGTCGGCGTCGGCGTCGGGAACGTCTTCTATCTGGTGATATAATACACCGTCGTTTATCCATGGATGAGAGATCGTAGGAGAGGAAATCGGTAGAGAGAAAGGCGGAAATAAAACCGACAACCTGTGAATATTACTTTGTTGGAAAGATGTCACAGGAGACAATTAAATGTGGAAAATGTGGATGTTGTAGAAGTTTTCTTTGTTTTTTTAACCGGAAAATATTAGTTAAGCTGGTTTTGATTATATTTCCCATGTACGTCTTTCCCTTTGGAGAAAAAATCAAAGTGCGATTCGAGACGCCACCACAGAAGTGATAACTTAAACTATTTATTTATTTATTAACCTATTTAATATTCGGAACAGCCCTTACAAGCTAACATACAGGCAGTTACAGATAATCAACCACAGACCAACATATATAAACAAGAGGGCAATGAGTGCGAAGAAGAATAAGCGTGTGATGGCAAGGGCGAGATGAGAATCCGAAGAGAAAGGAAGGAAAGTATGGATGGGAGATGAATATATGATGTGTGCACTATGTCGGGATGGGGTGGATACGTGGGAACATATAGTGAAGGAATGAGGGGGTAAGGGGTAGTGGATGAATGAGTGTGATTCTATGAGCATGAATATGAGAGAATGGTTGAATGAGGGAGGGGAGAATGTGGATTTGGTAAATCAAATTATATGGGAAAAGTGGGTCCGTTATTTTAGTGTTTCCTTACTGTTAGGCATAATTATTTTAATCTATTATTTTATTTATTACTTTGTGTTTTATTATTATGTGATGTGTTTTGAATAAATGTGTTTTGAGGCGTGTAATGCCAGAATAAAGGCTGCTTATAATTTTTATTTATTCAACAACCTTTTTTTTTCTAAGGGAATAGTAACTTTCACCCGCCCCAATCCGGCCTCGCTACTGATGATACTTGCTCTGAACTTTTTGTGCATATGGGTTTTTGTCGGGGACCGTTGCAAGCGAATCGCCCAACGTTTTTACCGCGAAATCAGGAGTCGCGGACGGCGCCGCAGGCGCTTGTTGAGTGGGGAGACCAAGTGGTCACCCATCCAACGTTTAGCTACGTCCGACGTTGCTTAACTGCAGTGATCTACCGAACACCGAGCTCCACAACGCGGCGAACCGCCGCTACGGCTGCTTATATATAATTATTTAATATTGAAATTGTTTAACCTGGAGAAAATCTAGTGGACCCTCCCTGCAATAGAATATTCTGTACGATCAAAATCATTTAGTATCGATGCACTATCGACGATATCATAAAAAAATATTCTAAGTAGTTTCCCGCATTTTTCTGAGTATTATTTATTTTTCACGCGATGTCTTTTAGTAGTTCGTCTATAACTCCGAGAGGCTTCCTTAATTTTCAAACCAAACGATTCAGTTGGTTCATCGTTGATATAGCTGTGGATGCTGGGAAAGATCCTTCCTTAACTTTTTTAGGGGTGGCTCTCGACCGTGAGGAGGCTGCCTATCGAATATCAACCCGATGGGTTGGAAGACGGATCCAATTCTAAGGACCAATGTACAACCTCACGCAATGATGGAGAGCGTGGGTGCAGAAGATGAGCGGGTCCTCGCTGGAAACACTGGTTCGTCCTAGTATATTGATAACGCTGGGTGAAGGCAGTGGAATAGTCAAGGCTTGTTCATTTCAAAAATTTACTTCTCAGTATTTCAAAATATCCATAACCTCAACTCAACTTGACGTTCATTAAACTCAATTACATAAAATTACAACTTCTCTAATGGGTGATTAATGAATAAGTTACTCACAGATTCAGTCCATTACCGAGTGCAATTAATTGATTCATAGGCTGGTTATCAGTAATCGCATATGGTATAATTAATAGGCGTAATACGGCGAAATGTAGTTGAATGCTTCGCATACATCAGAGGTTTGGTTGCGTTTATTTTTAATTCGCTCACTTGTACGGCTTTGCGTATTGTGGTACACCGGTACCGGTTTCGCGATCGATATAATTGGCATGATTTGCATTACCACGGTTATTGTGCCCGTGTGTGCGTGTTCGTTCGTTCGGTCCTGAGTGGTTGTTGGTGGTTGTTGGTGGCTTTTCCGGCGCGATACACACAGCTCTTTGCTCTGTCTGCTCGATTGCCGTACGCCTGACATGAATGACTGATAGACTTACGGGCAGGTTCTTCAAGCTGATGCCGGAAGTGGCGGAAAATAGAAGCACAAGATACACTTCAGGTAGCTACCGCTGTTTTGTTATTAAAAGTGCCTTTCCACGACAAGCAAGTATTTTTACTAGCTAGTTTAACGACCTATTTCTACCTGAAGGAGATGATGATGAAATATAATTAAATTTTTATACAATTTAATGAAATATCTATTAAAGGTTTAGAGTATTAATATCTTCATTATAGTTGGATTAGAACGCAGTTTATTTAATAAAATTTGGTCAGACTAAATATCCAGAATGCTGATCTGGTCGCTTCAGCACTTCCACCTTCCTGGGTATATATAGTCGACAATTCCCCACGATCATTAGTCAGTCCGAGTTAGACCATCACCGACATCAGCAGCCGCCACCAGTCAGTTCACCGTCATCTGCGAGCCTGACATCAGCTGCCGCTATCAAAGCGTCCGTCGCCGTCAGGTGTCCGTCGCCAGAGTTCGTCATAACCGAGAGACCTCAACCGAGTCCCTCACCGGCAGTCTCTACTTATGAGTCCGGCACCGGCCGGCGTCATCTGCTAGTCCGACTTCAACCACGATCTGCCTCGACGATCAGCGCTAGCCGATCGCCTCCGCCTGGATCTCCACGCCAAGATCTTTTATTGTGGGACAAATACCCCCTGACGCGCAGCACCCCGGTATAAGCACTGCCATTATTTCTCGTTCGTTTTTACACGATAGACACTCGCGTTACACGCTGAAAATGGCGTAACTTAGGTGAAGTTAAACACTCGAACCTTTAAAACGTATATTACAGCACGACCCTCCGCTTCAACCACCAACACGAGAGAGAGCTTCCCCTACCTTCATACCCAAAAGAACCCATATAACGTGTCCGCAACCAACATTACATCTTTGACAATATAATTTCCTCAATAAACCCACATATCCATCTTTTGCGGATCATATATCCCATGTATTGACCTGTCACAGTCACCAAACCATCACCTTCTCCTTAATAAGCAATGCAAATGTATCTCTCAACACATGGTCTACTGGCATATCAAGCTCAAATTTCTATCATCTTGTGACCTGTCATAGTCGCCAAACCACAATAAACGACTTTCCAACTTTAACAATCTAAGAGAGGGTTATTAGCTCAATGCAACTTCAATTCTAAGATACAAGATAAATACGAAAGGTTTAATTCTATTTGCAATCAAATAATTGGAGCGTAATTTACACGGATACCGTTCCTCATTGCCCGGAGGCAATCATCTGCAGCGTGCGTTTGAATGCAAGCGGCAAAACTCATCACGCTGAGTAAACATGACGAGTTGCGCTTAACCAAATCATAGATAACGAGAAATCAATTCGCTTTAAACTTGCAACGTCGTCGCGACTTGAATGTACTCTTTCCGCAGAGGAATTTGTACTCGTACCATGTAATCCATCATATAATTCCCAGGGGTAAGGGAATAAATCGAGAGCAAAGGAGATGCACTGGGAATAGGAAAATCCGTGCGAGTATAAATTTCACCCTGAAAATAGAGCAATATTTTACATGTTCTAGGTATCTAGATACCAAAGAGTTCTTTACAATAAATCTTTAGTATCGAAATTGGCTTGTGTCATTTGGTTTAGAGACGTGGTTCCTGAAGTAATGTCACGGTTACCAAATTTGTAGGGAGCTATTTTAATATCTGAATATTATTCATATGAATGATATTTTTCATTGGGCCTGGTATAAAGTGGGTAGAATCTGACCTGTCACGGTTTCCAAGTTACAGTTTAATCCGTGTCCTTTACATGACATGGTATATAGAATAAGTTCTCGGGTACAAGAAGTTTTTTTTAACATTAATCTTGTCTATTGTCATTTGTTAAAATCATTTGTAGTTTGATGAGTTCGGTCCTTGCAAAATTGTCACGGTCGCCAAGTTTCCAAGGTAGTATTTTAGGTTATGTGACACTAATATAAATATATTACAAGTTCCAGGTATCTATACCAAAGAGTTCTTTACAATAAATCTTTAGTATCGAAATTGGCTTGTGTCATTTGGTTTTGAGACGAGGTTTCTGAAGTTGTGTCACGGTCGCCAAATTTGTAGGGTGGTATTTTGAGATCTGAATATAATTCATATTAATGATATTTTTCATTGGGCCTGGTATAAAGTGGGTAGAATCTGACCTGTCACGGTTGCCAAGTTTTAGTTTAATCCGTGTCCTTTACATAGTATATGGTATTTGAAACAAGTTCTAAGATACAAGAAATTTTTTACATTAATCTTGTTTACTGACATTTGTTTGAATCAATTATAAGTTTGCTGGTTTTGGTCTTTGAAGATCTGTCACGATCGCCAAGTTTCCAAGGTCGTATTTTAAATTATATGACATTACTTTCCAACTGATATGTGTTATGTTACTTATACACGAGGGTTGAATAATCTCATGTTTAGACCTGTCACGGTCGCCAAACCACTATGCCCACTTCTTTTTAGTAAGCAATAATTTAAGAACTGGTATCTATATACCTAAATTGTAGAAGGTTTTGGAAGTATGTAAAGAGCTTCTTTACCTTTAGTCTTTTAGTCCTTTAGTCCTTGAGTCTTGATATTAATTGCAATGAGGGCATGAGGGCCACCTTCGACCTTTTCATTCTCGCTTCGACGCCTCGTTTCCTCGTTTTTCCTGCCACCTATCCTCCTCGTTACCCCACGCTTCTCTAGCCCCCGGACAAACCCTTTCAAAGATGGTGGTTTGTAATCTACCCATGACTTGCCCGTAAGGAGGAGTAAAACATCCTTGAGCGCTTTCACGTGGCCTGTAATTAACCAAGCTTGTATTCTTGGGAGAGTGACCCGATGATCTAATCATACACTACGTGTGCGAGTGATACACCCAAGGTCTTTGAAGCCTTGTTTAGCATTTTCGGCGGTGCGGAAATAGGAGGCGTTCACAAAAAAGTCAAGTTGGCGTATTATCAGCCAGTCTTATCTCTGCCTTCCGTGCCTGGGTCATGCCGAGCCTTTTTCGCCGCTGATGATAAAGAAAACACTTAAATAATTGGCGTTTCGCCAAGTAGGCTGCAATCGATTCCTGATTCCCATGCAATCCACGTTTACTCCGCATAATAATCGGTGTTATTTCAGGAAGAAAACAAACAATGAGCGATTCCTATATTTTTAACTCGGGACTAATTAATCGTTATTTTTGTGCTTATCAGTGTGGTTAATCAGTATGCGTCAATGTACTCGTTGTACGCCTTGCGTTTTGAATATTTCCTTCTATTATTTTCCTTACGTTTTGGGTGCGTTTTTGTTCTGAATTTATGGCTTTTCCCTTTGTTTCTTGGTACTATATTTCTTGTTTATAGAATTTTTTATATTTATGTCAAAGTTGAGATTTATCTATTGTTGTTTGTTGTATTTTTTTTCAAAAAGCTTGAAAGAAATAAATAAATACAATGTGAATTCCACTAATCAAACTATAGATATCAAACTTGGTGAAGAAACAATGTTTTGGTTACATTGTTTCTTCCTTAAAAGCGAAATATTTAGGGATCAGATTTGACTTGATAATGCGACATTTTCTTATTGGAGACTACGCAGATCAGTTATAATTGGTCGCCCTCAAATATTATGACCTTGACCACAACGTTGTGTTCCTTAGAAGTAGTTGCATCATTTGATACCCATACCATTGTGGCATATAGTTTTGTCACGGTCGCCAATCCAAAAATGCTAGTAGGGAACTTTAGTTGACTGAAATTAGAAGGTGTTGGAAAATTCTCTATTACAATGGATGCTGAATCAAGTCTTACTTTTGTAGACCTGGCGCGGTCGCTATACTTTATCTAGTAGACTCTATTAATAAATCCTAAAGCGTTATATCTTCTAGAATTATTTAATGACCTGTCACGATCGCCATATTCACATGACTAGACACTATACTTCGCAACCATTTAAAATATGATAATAGGTATTTTCTGTTCACTTTTCTTTATTGAAAGTTGATAGACCAATATTTACTCCTGGCACTTTCTCTCTCTCATTTGAAAACTTTCGGCGGTAGAAATTAGCAAGTAACATATGGTCTAAGCCCATCTTATCTTCTCTAGGTCCATAACGTAAACCGTAAATACACCGTACACCGTACCAAATAAAATAAGTCTAAAAATACACTCCCGCGCCCACCTGGGCAGCACAGTCGGTAGAGCTTTTGGCCTACCACGCAGTCGGACGAGGTTCGAGTTCTCGGGGTGGGCACCCATTATTCGCAATTATAACTCTCAAAAATTCACATTAATCCACACCTATACAAACTACACAATAAAAAACACTCTTCAAATCAACAATCGCAAATATGCGCAACCCACAACTTTCAACACATAAGAAAAAGGATAAAAACCGCTGACAAATCAACTAAACACTCACACACAACAAGAATCCATATATAAACAATTCAACACAAGGATCAGCAGCAACAACAAAAACAATATCACATAACAATCACAATAATAAACATGTAATATAAAAACACGTAGAATAACAATAATCAAGGCTGAAGGACCAGAATGGTCGATGGCCAGGTCTCTGGACCAAATGCAATATTATTTTTACACTTTCGCACGTCAGAAGTAGTTCTGAAGTGAAAAGTAATGCTTCTGAAATATACACCTCAAGAATTTCTTTATCGAAAGGGAAGAAAGAAAGGTGTTAACATTACTTCCGCTTGAATGTAAAGTAGATCTATTTGAATGGCAAATCAAGAAGCATACGAGCCTAACACGAAAATGCCTTGCGTAAAATATGGTAATTTATTTTTTTCCTTATTTCATTCAAAAATTTCATACTAAAGTATTTCATACAAATTGTCACTCTTTTAAACATTTACCCCTTTTTATCATGGTAATTATCACTTTAATGAACTGGCTATGCTTGTAAATAATTACTAAATTGTTAGTAACGAAAAGCGTTTGATCAAAGCATTAATAATTTAATTTATATGCTGAAATTTCAATCATCCGTCTTTTAACGCTTTGGCAGTCGCTGTGTTTAATCATTTTAAACGACATTCCCTTGCGCATTCTTCGTGAATGCCTGCCGTGTGTCGGCACTAACGACGGATGCCTGCAGCCCTCCGTACAAGGAAATATGGATCCGCACGGTGGTATGCAAACTAGATAGCACCGCCGCTGGAACGAATGTATAAATAGCGGCTGGTAGAAAGGGTACGCACCCTCTGAGAATTTTCCATACGAAAATAACCTCCAAAACACACCATCGCTAACGTGTGAAAATCGATTCGTCTTCGAATGTTTGAATGCGGTTTCGCGAAATTCTAAAGCCCTTTGGCCTCTCGATTCGATTTCCTCCGCTTTTTTACTACTTTCTATATTCATCGATGTCTATTCACACCTTTAGGTCCTCTACTAGGTCTTTATGTGATGTAAATAAAGATGACATTAGTAAAGCATGGAAGTTGCTCACATTCACTCGATGTAGGCAACCCAAATAGCGTTTAATTAGAATCGAGGTTATGCGTAAAGTGGGATTTCCTCCGCTTTTTATCACATTCTACATTCATCCATGTCTATTCACATCTTTAGGACCTCCAGGTGTTTATGGGAGGTAAATAAATATGACATTAGTAAAAGCATGGAAGTTGCTCACATTCACTCACGGGATATAGGCAGCCCAAATGGCGTTTAATTCGAATTGGGGTTATGCGTAAAGTGGTTAGGGTCGGATGGTTGGATAGTTAGATGGGGCTTTATAGAGTGGTCTGTTATGACGACATAATGTTATTGTTATTGTGCCATGCACCAAAAGTTCCGGTGTGTAATAGAAGTAGGTTTACTGTTACTGTTACTGAGGCTTGTATGAGAAGAGAAGGAGGGTAAAACTCAAGGAAATGATTGGAGTAAGGGACAGAAATGGCGCAATCCCAATCGCAATCTTCCGGCTAGAGATATACAATACAAGAAAGTGGTGTAAAAAGAGGTAGATAAAATGCGATTTATGTACGCGGGTAAGGAAAAAAAACCAATAAGCGGCCAACTTCAACGCCGCGCCGCGGTTGCGTTTGCTTCCTTTGACCAAATAAAGGTACGGGTAAAACTGAAGGAAAATACATAAAAATTCATGGAGTGCATTATTACAAGTACATCCATTGTGTGACATGTTTACGGCTCGCTTGTTTGAGAGCCGTGGTTTATTCTTTCCGCTTTGTATATTTTAGGTCGGTGCTTACGTCATAGAAGCTATTTTAGTGTTAAATTAAACCCAATTTGTCAATATATTATCGTTTATTACTCAAAAAGTTTTATTTTATGTTTTTTTGTTTTCTTCTTTTATTGCAGTTTTCTTTTTTGTATCATTTTCTTTAATGAAAAGTTCAATATATTTAAGATTACAAACAGCAATACAACGTTCCATGGGTATACTACTCATGATAGTATGACGTAAATTTGCGTTTACTCTTTTCATTTTATATTTAATGTTTGAATTTCTTTATCATTACATACCAACAACTACCCTTCATCGATCGGTATTCTCGACAATTGTTGACCACAAGGTCCCAGGATCGGATAAATTTACTTCTTCTTTTTCCAATAGTATTAGTCACTAAGATGACTAACACCAAAAAGAAAAGATAATGATAATAATGAGCGATAATGACGGTAGCAGTCGATTCTTGGTAAAATAAAATTTAAAAAACCCGGAGTAACCAGTGAAAGCGATTTGTGGAGGGGGAAGTTGCAGAATCAGCGAAATTATACCACCATTACCCGACAGGTACGCTTGTCGATTGTTGACCACAAGGTCCAAGGAACGAATCCCGACAGATGAAAACTAAAATTCCTTCTTCTTTCCAATAGTATTAGTCACTAATATGAAAAGAAAAAGATTTAAAACTAAAAAGAAAAGATTTGAATAGCGATAATGACCGCAGCAGTCGATTCTTGGTAAAATAAAATTTAGAAACCCTTAGAAACCAGTGAAAGCGATTTGTGGAGGGGGAAGTTCCACAATTAGAGAAGTTACACCACCACTACCCGGTAAGCTTGACAATTGTTGACCAAAAAGTCCAAGGATCGAATCCCGACAGTTGAAAACTAAAATTCCTTCTTCTTCCTAATAGTATTACTCAGTAATATGAATAACACTAAAAAGAATAAATTCTTGGTAAAATAAAATTAAAAAACCCTTAGAAATCAGTGAAAGCAATTTTTGGAGGGGGAAGTTGCAGAATCAGCGATGTTACACCGCCATTACGCCTATACTGTTACTTTGACTATCGTATAATTAAAGACTCAACTCATATATACATTACTCACATAATTACAAAACGAAGAAATATGATAGATAGGTATTTCTGCAATGGTTCTGATTTCCTCCTGCGTTTTAACATCCGGCCAACCGCAATTAAATCGCGTGCCACACCGGAATAACTCAAAGCATGCGATGCGCTACAATAGCAGCGTCTTATGGGCCATAAAACATTCGCAAGCTTTCGAGTTCCGAAGATTCCACGCTATAAATGCACGACGGCTTGAGTAAGGCATTCGAAGCACACGACATGGGTTACTTTATTCTGGGACATTAGATACGTGTAGGTGGGATTAAATCAACG
>JAODAC010000329.1:11361-40242 GCA_027575185.1 Mimaenictus wilsoni | reverse complement strand
TGTAAGAATGTGTGAATGAATGGGGATGTGTGTGTGTGTGTAAGAATGTGTGAATGAATGGGGATGTGTGTGTGTGTAAGAATGTGTGAATGAATGGGGATGTGTGTGTGTGTGTAAGAATGTGTGAATGAATGGGGATGTGTGTGTGTGTGTGTAAGAATGTGTGAATGAATGGGGATGTGTGTGTATGAATGCGTGAATGAATGGGGTGTGTGTGCATGCATGTGAGTTTCTTACACAATTGTCAATGTATGTGTGGGTAAATGTGTGTATGTTTGTGAAACTGGGCGTGTGTGTGTGTGTGTGTATGTGTGTGTGTGTGTGTATGTGTGTGTGTGTGTGTGTGTGTGTATGTGCATCGTATGTAATACTATTAATGAATGCACCATACAAAAATTGTAGTTATATAGGCGTTGTTGATAATGCGAAACTTTTTGACGGGTTTTTTTCCGAAGTTATAAAGTACTATGTTGTTTTTGTTGATAGGGATGCTGTTATTTTGCATGAAATAATAGTAAACAGGAAGGCGGACGAGAAAAAAGTCGGGAAGGTAAATAAAATACGCCAAGGACGCACGACGTCCAAGGAACCAAGGAACAATACAGAACATAAAATATAAGAGTAAGTTGCGTAAGACGAGAGAACATTATTTATAACCTCAAAAAATGTTAGATTTTATATTTAAATGCTCTTGCCTCATCGTTAAGGCATTGTATAACCAGCAAAGAACTGTCAATAAACAAACAAAATCACCTAGAATCATACACTTTCTTATGCTTCACAATTTTATTAACTATTGAGATGTTAATTTCTTATTTAGTTTCAGGAAATTTTAGTAGTTTTACTCGGATTTTTCCACATTACAACTCTTTATGAACGCCTATATGAAGTCGTAAAAACTCGGATTTACAAAATTTACGTTTTTGCAAATCCGGGTTTTCGATAATCAAACTCGTAAATATTCATTATAAAATTTTATAAATTTGATACTCGGTTTTTCAGAAACTCAAATTGAAGATTGAATGCGAATTTGAAATGATGATTAATCAAAGTTCAAAAAGCAACAACAAAAAACGAAAGTAAAACCTTGAATTTCACTTTTTCATTAAAATAGCGTGTGCGTTCGGAATTCAACTCACATAACTTCGTAATTTTCGCACGCAAAGTTTAAACAACTCTTCAGTCTGTCATGTACCGAAAACTTCGAAACACAACACGAAACTCTATCAACTGCAATTACGCGCATGTTTTACTAAATTACTCACATAATTTTAAATTTTCTCCCATTTTACTAGCGTTTGTTCGGCTGCGTTTGTTACCACCGACTCGAATATAATACGGCCGTTATTTAATTAAAGCACGCATCAACTCTAATTCCATAGTTCCAGTAATTTTAATTCGTAACAGCATGTATGTACAACGCGTTTACGGTTATAAACGAATGACGTGCAACATCATCGTAATAACTAAAAAAACGGCGAAATAACGAGAGTTACCATTGGTAAAAAACGGTGACCGGGCCAAATTCAGGTAGGAAATTCCAACTTTTACGATAATCAGCGCGTTCGTTTTCATGAAAAAACCGGTTTGAGATGGGACAATAGACTGCTCAAAACTAAAAAAGTGAAGAAAACGTCGTTCGTTGCGACAAAAAAACGAAAAACTGAAGAATATCGTGTGAGGTATGTGTGGGTATTGGTGCTGGCAAGAGATGGAGTACGAGATCGTGAGACGCAACAGGATTTGGAGACGGTCGGAGAAGACGAAACTCAGGTTCTTGTTGCATATGACCCGAGAGAGAATGAGCACGATGAAACTGGAAAATGGCCGAAAGGTTGGCGACGGGCAGAAGGAAGTCAATTGTGTTTCATGGGTTCGGAACCCGATGCTGACCGCAGAGAATATCGGTGCCAAGAGAACTTACGAAGGTTGAAGGAAAATAAAGCAAAACTTACTCAGGCAGCAATCATATGAAATTCTTACAAATATTTATTAGTCATAGTATTATTCATTCTTTAAGGTATGAGTTTAATTATCACCGTTTAAGATGAATAATTCCGAATATTTTATTATTGTAGCGTTCTTCTATTGCCTCTTATATTAAATTTCAAAAAACGAGTCCTTATATTAAATTTCAAAAACAAGTTTTAAAACCGAAAACTCGAGTTTTAAACTCGTATTTCTGTGTTCAATAACCGGTTACTCAGAATCGGAATATTTACTCTTGCGTTATTTCTTCTTAAATATAGATTAATACAAAATTTTATAAAGAACGAATTTGAAACCCGAAACTCGGGTTCTATCGGAATTCAGAATTTTATTTGAGTATTATTTTTTTATGTGAGAAAAACATTATATACACAATGACTAAACCAAACTCGTTTTATGCCCGAAATTCGGCGTTTTGAAACTTGCTACCCGGATTCGGGTTTCTGAAATTGCAGTACATCCAACCGACTTTGAAGTAGAATCATTTGTGCAACATTTGATTACAATCAAACACTATCTGTTTACAACCGGTTAAGTTGCCTTTGAAAAATAATTGCAGTAATTAACTCACATACTACACAGTAATTTCCAGGAAAACGAACCGAAATACGTGATGAAACAAACGTCCACAAAAGGTTAATACGAAGGTTACCAAAAGACAGGCAGGTAAATGGTAATTTTCCATGATATATCTTTTCATTGATTGAAGAGTATTTCAGCAGAAAAAGCCGGAAAATGAAGCAATATTTATTACGGTTAAACTGATTGTTCAATGTTTGCTAGCTGATAAGATAAAACTGCTGGTACCTAGAAAAACGAGCGGAATGTAGGCGAGCGAGTAAATGGAGAGAAAAAATATTGATGAAGCGCTGATCGAATTTCAAAAAATGTTTAGTTAGCTGTTAGTTGTTGAGTTTGCTTGTGATTGAGTTTACTTGTGCCTGCTATCAGTATAAAAGCAGATGGTCGCAATAAGACTACAATAAAATATTTACCTCAGTTGCAGCGTCTTTGTTGTTCGCGATGAACGTTAGCGTTGTTAATCCATTGTAATCCAATTGGATGGCTGTGGAATATGCACAAATCCGATGCTGATTGTGAGATAAGTCCACTAGTGTTTTCTTAAGCACTAAACACGGGATTACGAGGTCTTAACTCGTTTTCCCTCGGTTTTAACAGGCTATGGATGTGTTTCGGGAGGTGCGAAGAGTGGAAGCGTGACTGACTTAAGTATGGACGCGCACCGGGCTCGCACAACCGCTCTGCACCAAAACCCAACGCGAGCAAGACTGACGCGCGGCGTGCCTGCATCAACTGGTGCACCGCCTTTGAACTCAGCACCGCGTGCGCTGTAGTGGTGCGCGCACGCTCTGTATCTACGGTGCGCATGCGCGACGCGCTCAAATGCAGCGCGTGCAACGCTCTGAAAAACGTGAATGCTAAAACATTATGTGTTAGCGTAGAACGCAAGCCAGGGTGTTAAAGGAAAACATTTGCCTTGATCGCCCTAACAGATAATGTAATAATATCGGTATCACTAGCTCTGGGTTTGTGTGTATTGTATGAGTTAGCCCCGTCTCGCCGATGAGAGTCAGCAGCGTTTGTTTTTCTTGGCGTGCGGAGTAGCTTAGCAGTTAGCTGCGTTTTCCTTTGGTTGAGGCCTGCCTCGACACAGCTACGAGGAGGATAGTTTGTGCATTAAAACACCAGCCATAACTTGGGATGCTCCCGATGGGACGATTACCAGATCGTTGCTTCTTGCTTTGCAGCGAGGTACAAGAAACATTCGCACGTCGAACAAGAAACAGGCACATGTATAAAGTTAGAAATAAACATGTTAATTTTATGGGAAAGTATCAAATATTACTAGATTTTCATTATTTTTGTGGGCGTAGGAGCATATTTATGATCTGTGTGATGTTGGCAGACATGTAAAATACTTTATGTTAATTTATACGGTACAAAATTTCAAAATTTCTCTTTTTTTTCTCAACTTTTAAATCGTAAAACCCGAGTTTTATACCCGAAATTCAAGTCCTATGCTCAACACTCTATTTCATAAAATAAACTCGAGTTTTAAACCTGAATTTAACAAGAACCATAATTTAAAAAAAACATTCTCTGAAAACTCGAATCTCGAGTTTTACAATAAAAAACGAGTTTCAAACTTGGAGTTTCAAAAACTAGAGCAACGCACAGAAAACGCAGGTTCTAAAAGTAAACTTCGAATTCTATAAAAAAAAAACTCGAGTTTTGAAACCTGAAACTCGAGTGTCAAACTCGAAACTCGAGTTCTAAACGCTATACTCGAGTATGTGAAATGAAGTTCTTGGATTTCGAGTTGTCATATATATTTCTACGTTGCATTAAGCTTTATTGGTTTATTAAGGTTTTAACACAGGTTTATCAAAGCCGAAACTCGAGTTTATGAACTTCAGTTAAAAGTAATACAATTTTTAAACACGAGATAAATCAATTTTTATTTTAAATAATTGTGAAAATGAAGGAAAATATGGACATAAATAACCTAAATTCGAAATCAATTAATATTTATATTAAATATTTGTAATATTGCTATGTAAATAATTTATGTAAATATTTTATATTTTACATTTCGTCAGTAGTACGCTAAATTTCGTACGATAAATCAAAAATTCGCCAATTTGTATTTACTATTCAATTCCCCATTTTATCGCAGTTTTATTGACGTAATTTTCAATGAAATGAAGCGTTTTAATTAGACCGAACGAAGGCGAACAAATAATGCAATAAGCAGTGCATAATTTATAATCGCGCGCGCGAGTACAAGTGACACGAAAACAATGGGTAATCGGAAGCGAAGACGAAATATTATCTGACTGGCTCGCTGCTCGCTGGCGCCAGCTGTAATCCAGACAGGCTACAAGTCGCAATCGTATGCATGTCTCACCAATAACTGTAATTCCATTTACATATTTATAAATGCCACACTTCGCACATGCACGTCGAGCAACACCGATTTTCATTTTTCATCAGAGCAGTTTCCTACATTTTACACATTTTTAGAACCACTGCGCTGTGAAGTTAGTAAAAATCCTGACATTTTTTGTTTATGCTGTCTTAGGTATCACATTAATGAGCTACTTATTTTGATACCAAACAAAATTAATTACCTCTTTATTTAATATTTTCACCTATCAGCACCGCCTCAATTATAATTTGTTTCACTTCAGCATGTTCCTTGCTAAATTTGAAATATATTTTATTTGAATATCAAAGGAAACACTCTTCTAGTTTTGGAGATAATGGAGTGTATATGTCCTTTTATGGACTAATTCATTGTAAATTGCAAACTTTAATCGACCTCTTAGGGTACTTGCACCGAGTGAAAAAATTGGGGCTCGCAAAATTTGTACTAATTTAGATCATATAAACAACCTATACAAAGGAAAAAAGGCACTTTTGATTTTTATTTTTTCTTATGGATATTCCTACTAATTTTTTTCCTAACAAAAATTTTATCAACATCACAGCGGTATATTTAGATGAAAAAGTAAATCATATATTGATATTCGAGTACTATTATTTATACAGTGGCGGAATGTATGTCTATTTACAGTGTTTATCTATGCTTATCACGCTGGCATTATCACCACGCCTCGACTCGGCAGAAGATTGACGATACTTTAACTAGAGCGTGAAACCACCGGGCCCGCATTGCAATCAAACGCAATTAATTGTGTTCAATATGTGTTCGGAAGCCACAGGCTTCATTACAGCTTATAATAAAGCGTGGAAAAAGTTCGTAATTAGCTGTTTTAAAGTTTGGCGAGTGATGGTTGAAGCGACATAATGATAAATCGGTAATAAAAGCATGCAATGGTTGAAATATGCACCGAGTAACTAATGTAAGAAATAGTTAACTGTTGTTTTTGGGCTAATTATGTTTAATAATATGCGTTGCGATCGAATTCTAGTTTGTTGGGTCTTGTTTATAGTCTAGGTTATATATAGATGATTAAAAAAGCAATTTTCTATAAAATCGAGCAGTTAGAAGAAGAAAGAAACTTGATTTTTTTAAATTTATTAAAATGCATGTATTTCTTATGGGCAAATTTAATGTGGAGTAATTTTATAAACTCTGCTAATTTCACATTGGAACTTCTTTACTAGAAACTAAAAAACTTTAGCCATGTGACCGATAAGAAGTTAGCAGCAGGCCAAAGTAGACTGAAGAACGTGTTTTTGCAATATTCTGTAAATGTTTAAAAATTCATGTATTTCTTATTCGAAAATTTTGAATCGAGTAATTTTAGAAACTTTACCAACTTTACACTTAAACTTTTTTACTAAAAATTTAAAAGACTATAGTTATGTAACCGAAAAAAGTTAGCAACACTTAGAAGAAAATAGAAATATATTTTTAGCAATTTTCTCCAAATTTATCGACCTGCATGCATTTCTTATGTGCATATTTTGTACCAAGTAATTTTATAAACTCTGCTAACTTTATACTGGAACATTTTTTCTTCAGCTATTATTATGTGACCGATAAGAAGTTAACAGAAGTTCGAAAAAAATATAAACATATAGAAACATGTTTTAACAATTTTCACTAAATTTTTCAAAATCCATGCATTTCTTATGACGTTGCTTACTATAAATTCAACAAACTATAAATATTACCAAAAATAAAACGATTTACTATATCAAGCACATAAAATAACCAAAACTTTGAGAAATTATTTAAAGTGGCCTGGATTATTCTCGGCATACATTTAGAAATGAATATTTCTGGTACAATGCATCCAATATGCGGTAGGAAAATATTGACAAGAACTTCCGGCGACAGGACGTACATGCAACGTGCAGAAATTCGCCAACATGTGCAATAAATGTGCGATGACGCACGTCATAATCGCACATTTTCTCCAACGCTGCTGTGTGCATCCGAGCGTCTTTCCAGAACGTCATCGCATGACAGCAATGCGCTGAAATCTAAAGATATCAACATACCAACCAACATACTGAACCTACCAACCAATGGTGGAATAAACCAATATATAAACACGCAGAATGAACGAAATTGAAGACGCGCTTGATACATCGGTGTCGTTGGCGCTATGCGATAAATAAATGAACGCACTTATAAAGTCCATTAACACACACACAGGTTACATCAGCTGTCCAGATCTGAAATTGATCTGACTTGACAGCGCGGTTAAATGTGCATAGGTCAATTGCAATTGCAATTCAGAGTTCGAAAGTGTTGCAAATTTACTGTCGAAATCATGATTATTTAGTCAATTTCTCCCTTGCTACTGAAGAGCTTTTTATATATTTGAAAAAGAAGTTGGCAGACACATACATATAAGTACTCGACAAAGAATATCTCTATGGTAGATTCTGACACCATCATATCTACAGAAAATGTTCCCTGTCGAAAGTTTAGAGCTTTTTCCGGAAATTACTCAACATAAAAATGACTATAATAAATGCTATAATAAATGTTGTGCCAGACAATTCTGTAAAGTTCCTAATCTATTCCGAAAATCATTAGCAGAATTGTCCAGTACAAAAATATCTATGTATTCCTTATGAAAATTTTAATGACTACAATTTTCGAAAAATCTGCGAACTTCCCATTGGTAAATTTTCGATGCATTTTAAGCTGAATTAGCTGAATTTGTACCACACCTCGGTGCTCGGTTTCATCAGCGTCAAAAGTGCTTTCGAGAGTGATAGACCACATTGAAGTTGAACTTCTAACTGATATTCACTGACAGACGGATAGATTGTTAATTACTCATCTAGCCTGCTAAATATATCTCGCCTAACCATAACCCCACTTCATTTTATGACAGTCGTTACTCATTTGCGTTAAGAAATTATGAAATTATCGCTTTTTTTCTACTTTCCAAATTTAGATAAAAAGCTTTTGCCAGTAAAAACACAGCCATTCGAAAGCAATAACCGTCAATCAATGCGTTCCTTTACTATTTCTCTCCATCATTTCCACGTTTTTTTTTCTTTTTAAAGTTTTTTTCTTCGACGATTTGTGACGACGCGACGGCGACACGTCTGCCGAATTTTCGTATTAGTTAAGTTTCGTCGATTTATTACCCTTTGCAGGCCAATTCGTCCTCGAAATTCATGGGCGACATCAAAACTTGTTCGAGATTTTTGAGATTGCGAGTTTGCGGGGGCGACTTTTGGGTGGAATTCCACGCTGAGGTGAGGGCGACCCACTGGAAAAAGTGGTTTGACGACCGAGTTTTCAGAGTTATCTTAAAAGCACTTGAAAAAATGTTTTGACTGATTGGGGATTTTGTAACTTGGAAGATTTAACCACTACGTCAACACTAAACGAAGAAACCAATATAACACACTGATATCGCCTTTTTGTCAAAGTTATGTGTATTTATATCGGGATATCGGCTTATATTGTATTTTTAATTGTATTTATAATGCATACTAATACAATAGTTGAGTTGGAAAATGCGTAATAAACGTGCCAAGGTAAGTCCGACTGTATTTGTGTTATTACGTGTTTTTTCTGTTTTTGTTGCATACGTAATTATAACTATCGACCGGCAAAGGATCGGCAAAGCAATTAAATACTATTTATCATAGATTATGGGAGTTGGCAACTTCGGGAAGTATTCAACATGCAAATTTGAGTAATATATTATTCTACAAACTACAAACAAGTCGACAAATTTTAATATACCGTTGGAAACTAACAGCAAATGAAATGAAATGGCATAAATATATGAATATTATTTTTAGTTCATTAATTTTATAAATATCTGCACAAAATTTTCCCCTATTTTTAATGCAGATTCTAATTGTACGACTAAAAATAAGTAAGATTTGTTCGAAACATTTTTTTGTAGTTTTTCCAGTGTAAAAATCGCGCTAATTTTTTTTCTTGGCGTAGAACACAATTTATTATTGCAGATATACGATTACAGTAAATGTTTTAAATGATACTCGTCGATTTCAATGCATGTACAACTAACCCTCGATATACGCGGTCCTTAAAAACACGTTTTTTATTATCGCGATTAAATGTTTGATCTCACCGATAACCGCGATATTCAAAATCGCGTTTTTGAAACCGTGTTAATCGAGGGTTACTTGCACATGCACTGAAACGATAAACTGTGTACTAAGCCAAGAAAATAATTTAGCCGGATTTTTACATTGGAAAATTCATCAAATTAATTTTTTCACGTGAAAAAACTCACCTAGTTTAGTGTTGAGTATTTTTTAAAGAAATCTGCTTCTTTCAATCAGTTGGTGGTTGGTTAACATGTCCATATAATTCTTTTACTATACTACTTTCTATAATTCAAAACTTTCTGGCACACAATTTTCTATGTATTTCTTATGGACATTTCAATGTTCTGTAATTTTCGAAAAAAATCTATGTAAGTTTCGACAGGAAATATTTTCTGATGATTAATTTTCTCTCGTTTATTTGTGAAATCGCCAGGAAGTCTGCAGAATTGTTTGGTATTAAAATGTACATGTAATTCATATGTATATTTCTTGGGTTGAGGAATTTTCTAAATATTCGTGTTTCGAATCAGCAGGAAGGTAACAGAATTATGAGGCATAAAAATCCTTATGTAATTCTTATGGGGAAGTAATTTTCAGCGGAAAAAACTAAATTTCGTTGTCATTTTTATATTTTTTTAATAGCAATCAAAAGGGATACAATTAATAAATACGGCATTTCTTTTTTTCCACTCTCTTTTTATATATATTTCTATATTTAGTTCGGAGACCTAGCCATTGATTCAGCCATTGCCAATCTCATATTTATAGTTTATATAACATTATAAAAACTATGTTTTTAATTCCCACGTGTAGGTGCCAAAGGCGGACAACCGAACCCGGTCCACCTGCATGGTAGGTCGAAGCACTGCCAACAATATTGCCCCGGTTTGCCTTGTTTATATTTATTATGAAATTTTTAAAAAGTTTAAAAGTGTCACAAACAGTTATTTTCTATAAATTGATAGAAATCAAACTTATTCAATTCAATATGGAATACAAAATTTTTCTAAAGTATGCAAGGCGCGGAATGAAGATATTTTTGGTGAGAAACGCGCACTCGAATTCACTGCACGAAAATCGAAAGTAATGCAACACTTTTCATGTCACATTTTATGTCGCATTACTACCGTTCTGGCCTTGCCTGGTGCAGTACAACTTCATACATTTTCATCCCCCATCTCAATTCGTCGACGCGGCACGGCGGTGATGGAGTGAAATGCTGACGACGCCTGACGACGGCGACTACAAGACGCACGGCTTTGGATTTGAGGTTAGCGCTGAGAAATATATTACCACACGAAAACCAGAGCATGTTGCTGGTTTTAGATTCGCGATTTTTTCGCTTCTGTTGCAGGGAATGTGTCGCGACAGCGCCGTTGACACGTTTACAAAGACGTTTCTACCGGATATGTGTACGAAGAAGATGGTGAAGGCGCCTCACATGCGACGCAAGCTGTGATTGATGCATGAATGCATATTTTATATCATTTCATTCGCAGTATATTGAATCAACTAGCCAAGGTACAAGTCAAAGAGTGAGTGAGTGTAGTGAGTATTACAAATTTTGATGGTGCATCCCAGAAGTATATAATCATGACCTAGATCTGTCAAGTTGCAGAAAAAAAACTGTGTAGCTTTTTATTGCCTGCATTCGCGAGATAATTCCACGTGATGTCGACGTTAATTACACAGTCAGCAGGAATTTTATATACTTTATATACTTGCTAGGTCGCGGGTGAAGAGGCAAAGAAGTCAAGAGCGTCGGTGGCATGCTGTAGAAAAGCTCTGAAAACATAAATGTAAAACAATAGCGTTGAGGAAAAAACGCGGAGTGTTTGGAAGGCATAGCTGTAGAGATGCAAAGAGACTGGAAGGCAGGCCAGACTGGAAGGTAGAAATGTACCTCAAAAGCAGGAGGAGGATAGAGAATGAAAAAAAAAACGA
This sequence comes from Mimaenictus wilsoni, assembly GCA_027575185.1. Classification (NCBI taxonomy): domain Eukaryota; kingdom Metazoa; phylum Arthropoda; class Insecta; order Coleoptera; family Staphylinidae; genus Mimaenictus; species Mimaenictus wilsoni. Next base: position 29,265 of record JAODAC010000329.1, on the reverse strand, counting down.
TGAAAAGCTCAGTTTTGACGGCAGCGCCCTGGGTTTGCAAAGCCGGAAGGCGGAAAACACGGCCCACAAAACGGAATGCGGAACGCGAGAGTGTGCGAATGCGGCAAAGATAACTGAGGCCTGCCGAGGAATGCAGAATGTCGTGTGATGCACAAATGGCGTGGGAGTAGCAAGAGTGTGGAGGAGTCAGCAGGGTGTGCTATGCTCCACGGTGTGGTAAACGTTGAAAAAATACGCAAAAAGTTCTGCAAGCTTTGCAGTTTTTGGCGTTGTTAGAGCTTTTCCACCAGCGTAATAATATTCAAATTCGCTTCATATTAAAATGAGTATGACTACACTTTTAGATATCTACTACAATGTTGGGTATTTTGTTTTTATTAAATTTCTCTAGAGTATTAGGTTAGAGTCCACTCTCATAGTTTTACATTTTAATTGGAGGATTTAGAGTTTGTACGTACTTTAAATCTGTCCAGGTGTCATTTACTGAAAAGTGTAAAGAAGATATGTTTGTTTTTTACAGGTTATGATAGTTTAGGTTAGGTTAGGTGTGCCTGAGTGAGGATCGAAGGGGGGTGGCAATTTTGAAGGTGATAACGAAGCGGAAGGAAAAGCGTGGACTGTACTCCTACCCACCAACAACTACGGGAAGGCGTTTAAAAGAAGGTACCTAGGGAGTGAAAAGGTGTGAATGTACAGAAGAAGTAAATTAATTACTTTTTCTTGAAATTGCAATTATATAATTAAGTTCTGTTCAAGAATATTTAGGATTTTAAGTGTTATTTAGTTTTACTTACTACTTTTTGCAATGAATATAACTTATATAATTAACTTATCAAATGTGGGGTAAAACGTCTATTAATGGTATTCTAAAGGAAAATACTCTTCCTATTACTCTTGAAAAGTAACGAAAAAAAAAACATTTATGAAGTTAAGTGAAGCGTGAATAATTTATTAGCATCTTTGTACGTTTGCTGTTCATTATGGGATAGAGAGAGCGAAGTCAAATTCAAATATTCCAATGCATAATTACGAATGCGGGTAGCTTCCATGGCTTCCATCAACTAGGGTGAGCGGTAGGGAGAAAGAGAGGAAGGCAGCACCTACCCTAGGCCACACAGACGGTCAGGGGTTGTATACTGATAACCCCTATTGTCGGAAAAGCGTCCCCAAATGCTTTGCATTGAATGCGAATTCGTTCGTCCTGCTCCTAATTCGCACAGCTCAACACTGCTGCGCTGTTCACGTCCGAAACATCCGTCTTATCAGCACGATGTCGCATGCAGGCGACAAAGCTCATCGTATGGAACGTATGATGCCAACTTCTATTCTACCCCCTTGCTATGTTACTAGCGACAATTCACAAAATTCCAGATGCACTTCACTATGGATGCACGCACATCCACACATTCATGCACTGTTGGAACGAATGGAATCGGAGAAAATTCGCAGTGGTGCAAAAGAAAAAAAATAGGGAAGAGGAGTGAGTGAGGTCGGAATGCTCAGAGCCAGAGTTATCAGCCCAACTCCAGGGCCCAGGGTCCCAGGGTGAGGGAATGGCCCAGGAAGAATTCAAAAGGTATTATATGACCTATTCTATTCGATTCGGTTGTGCGCACTATTGCCTGTCTGATAGACGCCAGCGCCGGTGTGTTTGATATTGGGAGTGGTTTTGGATGCTGCGTCGAAGGCCTGCACATCATGGATAAAAACGACCCAACCATCGCACAGCGTCGATGATGAGGTGCAATCAGTGCCCTATTTCGGTTTTACCACAGCGTCACGGAAGTGCCAGGCAGGCGGAAAATCATCTTTTTTCACTTGCTGCATGGCGGGGAAATGATAGCAACGGTTTGCTGGCTTTACTAGCTTTTTGCGACGATATGTTTTGCAGTTAAGTCGATTTTCACGAGCTATAATTAGCCGAAGGAAACATGTCGTGTTAGGAACGTTGAAATGCGTGAAGTTGTAGAGTTTCCACCACTACAATTATAACACCGTCCATCTCAATTACTGAAATTAGTCGCAAATAATCAACGAGTGTTCTAAATTCAGGAAATTTGTAAATTTGTAAATAGAAGATGAATAGGGAAAGACGAATATTCAATTTAGATATTTAGACTATTAACTGAAAATAAACTAAATTCATTGGTAAAATAGGTAAAAACTGAAATTGTAACTGGCAAAATTTCGTTAACACATGCCATAGATAAATCAAGGTAAAAAGTTACAATTTCTCACTAATAAATTTAATAACAGGTAATAACTAATAAAATATAACAAGGTTCAGGTAGATTTTCATATTATTGTGGCCGGATTTGGCAATAAATGTATATAATTTGCAGATTATTGAACTGGAAATTCCCAGATTTTAACCTGGCATAACAATATGAATTAGTTTAGTTATTTATCAACAGAAATAATAATAAAATCGGTCATAAATATGAAATGCATGACATATGCCATAATGTGGGCATTAAAATGACATCAAAAATTAATAAAACCTAACATGAATATAAAAATTTAAAAAAAATAACGTTACCCAAATAGCCCTCGATACCCATATTTCCTCGATATAAATTTATGTCTGACAGGTTCCGCATAATAAAGGTCAAACAGCGTGAGACAAATTTTATTTGTTCCGGTATAAATTTGTCAGATCGATTCTAGGAACTTGGGATAAATGGCATTGTATCATGTAACTCTCCTTCTATATGAAGATTAAATACAAGAATGTGGGGGCATATACAAGTATCTGAAATTCTCAAATTTGTTTGATGGAATTCACATTGAGCGAAGCGGCAAAATTTCAATGTCAACAATCCTCGCCCTTCTATAAACACTCTAAATATGGGTCGCATACAAATAATATATTAATAAGCAATATACCCTTTAATAGACTATGAAATAGAGAATATGCTGATATATGAATTATTGAATACATTTTGATCTCTCATTTCTTAAGAAAGGGTTAAAGTTTACCACTAATAACTCCATGCTAGGAAATTATTTTATTTCGATAGCATTAATTTATATATAGTAAAATTCAAGATAAAATACGCGAAAATATTTTTTAAGATCTAATTCGTAGCTGCGCCGATTTAAGACGCATTTTTTTCTTGAAATTGGACTAATGTGTATTTACTGATGTGATTTCTTAGAAAAATATGTCGAAAACTCACATTAATTTATTCATTTCTTCATCGTCTCACTTAATGTCTTCTTGATGCTGCGTCAAGTGAATCTGAGAGGAATTATGAGGAAAACTCAAGTCTCACTTACCGTAAGTACTCATCCACCGTTCTTTCTTGTCTCCAAGAAAACGTTATTTATTCGCATCCAAAACTGCAAAAAAAACATTTATTTAAATATTTATTACCCCACAAAAATAATTCGAAGACATGTTAAAAAGAAAATCATGAGAAATGATAAAAAAATAAGCAATAAATGTATTAAAAGTTAAATATGTGCATATAAAACCGACTTCTATGTATGCGACAACTTTGAGTCTTCTTCGTAGAGGTATTGAACGAACTCATTTGTGGGTGGGTGTATATTATAGATCAGATCGCATATATACCGATACTTTAGTATGATATCGTTACAACTTTAGAATCGATTAGATTATGATGCTTTTCGATTTTAAACCGAAAGTTTAAAAAATCATTTACAGACGCGACGTACATCTATAAATGTGACATCATTAGATTCGTCTTTAAATTTCCTTTCGTATATTGAAGCAATCACTTGAATTTATGGGCAACTTTTCGAGATAACACGCCTTAAAGTTGGGATAATGTAGTTTTCATTTAAAAATTAAAACGGAAAATAGATGCCTAAATAAACGACTAGTACGTATATGGCTACTTCGTTTGAGTTTTCTTCGTAGAGGTATTGTACGAAGTCGTATGTGGGTGGGTGTATGTTGTAGATCAGATCGCATATGTATCGTTTCTGTAGTCTGATATTGTTACAACTTTAGAATCGATTAGATTATGACGCTTTTCGATTTTATACCGAAAGTTTAAAAAATCATATACATAAGCGACGTACAACTATAAGTGTGACATCATTAGATTCGTATTTAAATTTCCTTTAGTATATTGAAGCAATTCATGGACAACTTTTATAATCTTACAACTTACAACTTTAGAATCGATTATAATATGACGCTTTTCGATTTTAAACAGAAAGTTTAAAAAAATCATATACATATGCGATATAGAACCATAAATGTAGATCATTAGATTCGTCTTTAAATTTCCTTCGGTATATTGAAATAATCACTTGAATTCATTGACAACTTTTCGAGATAACCCGCCTTAAAGTGGGGGTAATGTATTTTTCATTTAAAGATCAAAACGGAAAATATATGCATAAACACACGACTACTAGGTATGCGACAACTTCGTTTGAGTCTTTTTCGTAGAGGTATTGAACGAATTCGTATGTGGGTATGTGGGATGTATGTTGTAGATCAGATCACATATAGCATCGTGGTGTGTGCGTCGCATTAATGAAACATGTTCGAGCGGCCGTGTCGTCGGTAATACACTGTGCGCCGCCATGGGCAATAACTACGCAGCCGACATGCAGACGAATTAATATTCGGCGTTTAATTAAATCGGTCGTGCATCGGCACCGGGCACCACAACCACGGGTACGACGCGATCGGCGCGTCGACGTTGACGACGACCCCAGCGACCAGTCGCGCACAAATTCTCGCTCGGTAACCAGGGAATTTATATGATGGTTACCAGTGCACGACACAATTGCGATCAAAGCATCGAATGCTATTTGAATTGCTTAGCAGTGTTATTTATACTTTCGATTTGGAGGATTATAACAATATAATATCTGATTGGTTTCTGATCGTTTGAATCAAATACAATTGATTTCATAAACGATTCTATTATTAGTCTTAGGAAATTGATTAGATATTTCCTCATTGATGCCTGATTTTATCCTAAGGAAGTAATGAAACGAATAAAGTAGCTTCCGGAGGTTTGACAAAGTAAAGTATTGATACCGATAAGTTTCGATACGTTATTTCAATATTCTGTTATAAACTTCGATAAGAAAATCACGATTTTCTTATTTAAGTAAAAAGTCGAAAAAAATCATATTTAGACACGTCATGGAACTATAAGTGTGTAACATTAGATTCGTCTTTAAATTTCCTATAGTATATTTTCAACGATTCACTTGAGTTGGTTAACAACTTTCAGGGGTAACACGCTTTATCTCTTAGTTATCTCTTAAAGTTCAATTCAACTATAGGAAATTTAAAGACGAATCTAATGGTATAAAGTTTATAATTCTACGACTTGTCTATATACGATTTTTGTAGACATTAAGTATTGATATTTAAGAGAAAAATTGGTGGTATTGATGGCTTTTTTTGAGTTGCTGGGCTGCGTACACTTTAGCGTACTTAATTTTGATCAGATATAAAAAACCAAAAACTTCCTACAAAGTATATAACATTTTCTTAAATATGACGTTGTGTATATGTAAGAAAAAGTTAAATAAGCATATTTTTATGGAGTTATAAATTTAATATAAAATATAAAAATACTAAGAAAGTAAATATTTTTTTCTAAGAACAATTAACGTCATATTCTAGAGAATTTAATTATCTATAAATAAGCCCTCATTTAGCCAAATTGGATTAGTAGAATTTTCTCAATCGTTTACGCAAAAGCGAATAACGATGAAGGGAAAAACTGCATTTGAAGTAGGATACAGAAAACTTTTTTACCGACTTTGTTAGCTGTAACTTTGAAAATTTTACAGTTATCGACTTGAAAATTTGTGTATATATTCTTGAATAGTATAACTATTAATTAAGACTATTTTCAATAAAATTAATTTAAGGCCGTTTCCCCCTCAAAGTCGCTGCTATTTACAGAAGTAATTTTTTTAGAAGTAAGATTTCAAAATTCTGAAAACTATAAAACCAAATAAACAAACGTGAAGATTCCCAGAAATTTCGGTTTAGACCTCAGTTTCCGACAAACTCTTTCGACTGGTAATTCCAGACCACCTTGATCTATCCGCACCTTTTTGCCAATAGTACAAGAACCTGTTTATTTAGGCAAGTAAATTGATTTCATTTCATTACGGAATTTACTTTGAACCGATTTGCGGCTTGCGATAAGCGTCTAATTCGTTAAAATTGCCGAAAATTACCCTCCACGTCAGGCGTAACAAAATCAGACTGTTTCATAAGAAAAATAACAAGCCCAAAGTAAAAGTAGCATTCGAAATACAAGTAGAAATTGGCGTAGAAAGAGGAGTGGAAGAGGAAGATTTTCGGTAGGCTTCATATCCTTTGATCTCGACATTCAAAGATCGTGATATTTACTGTCTCTAATGCTCCACTTTGACGGAAGAAGCCATAATTATTTTCTCGGTGGAAGTAGCTGCGGCAGAAACAAGAAATTCACGCTCGAATTGTTGACATAATGTTATTACTTCGCAAATGCGAAATGTGACATGACACCTTCGAAAACGTGCCCGGATTCATTACCATCCACACGCAGCGGCAAACTTTGTAGATTGTCTACCGAAGCCCTAACTCGAAGACTGCGTCTACCTGAATGAGATGGTAGGTAGACAATACGCCAGGTGCGCGTCTTGCACTTTCGCCATATGCGCAACCTTCGCCAGGTCAAAGGAAAAACCCATCGAAACGAAAGATAAAGACATTCGCTCGAAAGACATTCGGGCCAGGAAGGCAGGACGGCCCTTTTCAAAAAGCTGTTACTCCCATCGGTATGTAATAAATATCGGCGTGTGCGTGCCCGCGTACGAAGTGAGGTGGCTCATGCAAATTTATTTTATGACCTATAGGGTGTTAGAAGTAGAAATATCCGTCTAATGGTCTTTCGAACTTCATAGTTGTAACTCGCACGCGCAAGAAGTACAAGAAAACAGCAATGAATGGCTTCGTAAGATGGAATTTATGGTGGCCACTATGAACATGTTTCACTCCGGCGTTTACGGATTTATTAGTGGTACGTGGGGAGGCGGGGATGGCGTAGGAGTTGAGGAGATTGGCCAAAACTCACTATCAGTGGGTATCTCGCGTGCTGCACGCATATATTTATCTATGTGGATACGTTTTTGAATTAACAAGATTAGATATTTTCAGTCGGTGATTTGGAAAAAAAAATTGATTTTAATACCATAGGAAATAGTTTTTTCACTTTATTTAATTATATTAACTTTTATAGTTGTAAACACAGTCCGGCTTTTGAATATTTGTAGAATACTCATTTCTGTGAAGCGTCGGCATTGTTTGGAGAACTTTTTTCAAGAACAAAAAAGATTGAAACTCAAAATTGAAACTCGGTTAATCCGAAACCGGGTTTGAAACTCGAGTAACCTATACTTACGTATGAATTCCGTGTAACTCGAAGAATAAAATCTTAGGATTCTTCTTAAGAAAATATATTTTGAAATTCGCATTTGAAACTCAAACTTTATTTGAAAACCGAATGAAACACTAACTCACGGTTTTGAGTTTCAAACTAAGTTTGAAACCCGGGTAACTCGGATAACCGGATAAACTCGAAATTGAAAAACCGGTTAATTCGAATTCAGGTTTCCAACTTGACTATCAAAACCGTGATACTCGAAAAATCTTGCGACATATTTTGAAACTAAATTAAAAAGATTCAAACTCGACTAACCGGATTTCGAATTTAAAACTGTCAAGTGTCAAACCTATGTTACTCGAATTCGGATTTTAAACTTGGGTAACGTAAACTTGGTTTTGAAATTCATCTACTATTAAGACCGGACATCATCTTACAATTAGAGTATTTCCCAAGAAAATATAAATATTGAAATTCGCACTTAAAACTTGCAAAAATCGAACTCGGTTTTCAAACTCGAATAACCCGATATTAGATTTCAAACTCAGGTAACTGCTTCTCGGTTCGAGTTTAAAACTCGCGTAACCCATCTTATTCATAGTCGTGACTTGGATTCTGCACTGGAAATTCTTCCAACTTTGAAAACAACGGTATGAAAATCAACAGAATAGAGTGCAAATCAATGGAATCAAATACAACGTTGTTTCTACTCTTCCAAATCAAACATTTGCGAATCTTCTCATGCGTCAACAGAACAAAAATCGAGCATGATTCAATGCGGCGCGGCGTAATCCCACCCGACAACTCATAATTTAACTTTATCTGCCATTCTAAATCAAAAAATTCAAACATCTAATGGTAATCCAAATTTTAACGAGCCAGCTAAAAAATACTCATTACGAAATATACTTTAAAAAATCTAAAAAAGGTTCTTATTAAAATATATCAACTCAAAAAAAAGCATAAGACTGGTTGATGTGTAAAGTATTATTTGCATTTTTGCCCTTGTTATTTCTCTAACAATGAGAATGAGAATGACCGACGTCGAAGTACTATGCATACATATAATTCTGCCGTGGTTTTGCGCGCGCCCCCCATTAAAATATTCCCGTCGTCGCACTATATTGTTTGTTGTTTTTTACTTTTTGCACTGTTTTATTTGCGCGCGCACGGCTCTAGTGGCGCGGGTTTCATGTTATTTTTGTGACTTTCGGAAATAATTCGATTTATTTGCGTGTGCGCGACGCGACGTTCGACATTTTCATAACAGCCAGCTACACCGGCAAATAGAAAAGACATCGAATATGTTTGTTGAGGGGGGCGCAGTAACCAAAGTGTACGCGAATTTCATTCCAGCGCAAAAACAAACAAATGTGTGAACACGGTCGCGCAGTCATCATAACGCCCGTCGGCGTCGCATCGCTCGAGGGGTTTATATGCTCGGTAAACAACTTTACAATTTTGCTAAACTAAATCAACGATGCGATTTAACCAGGATTTACCGCCTGCTCAAGGGACACTCATATTGAATTATTCTAAGGGTCTATTTAGATTATTTGTGGTTTTGTGGAGCAAATCACTTCAACTGAAAAATTCTAGGAAATTGCAGAAGAAACTTTGAAACTCGAAAAATTTAGAAATCTGCATTTTGAAACTCGAATTTTGGAATTAGGGTGGTAAGATGGTAGGGTGTTATTAACACGGGTTTTGAAACTCGGTTGTTAAATCCGGATTTCGAAACTCGATTTTTAAAACCTGTGATTTGAAACTCCGAAATTTTAATGAAATTTATGAAATCCGGACTTTGAAACTTGCTTTTATTAAATCCAGAATTTGTAACTTCTTCTTTTTGTAAAATCCTGGTTTGGAAACCCGGTTAATTTTTACCCGGGTTTTGAAACTCTGGTTTTCTATGGAAGTCAAATCTACGAAAACTACAATATTTTAAACACTTTTTGAAATCCGAATTATTTATAAATAATAATTATAATTCATATATTTTATTCTCTATCGACCATTGAGGTCTTTCCGAGATGATACATTTTTATTATTGTTTGTTTACAATTTTTTTGTTGTTGTTGATGTTTGATAGGTGTTGTTGGAGATAGTAGATTTCAGTAGTTGTAGACTGTGTAGATTTGAATGGGTTGGTTGTAGTGAACAGTTGAGTGTGTAAGTAGTTGTAGTGAGTTGTCTGCATAATTCAGACACAAAGAGGTGCCCGCTCCGAGGACTCGAACCTCGTCCGCCGGCGTGATATGCCGAGGTGTTACCCACTAAACTACCCAGGCGGACGAATTATTTACATTATTCCTGAATTTGAAAATCGTTTTTTCTGTAATCCGGGTTTTGTAACTTGGTTTTTGAAACCCGGGTTTTGAAACGAGACTTTTCTAAATCCAGATTGTGAAATTCGTTTTTATTAAATTCAGAATTACGATAAGATTCTTAACTACGATAACCACAAAATTTTAAACTGTATTATGAAACTCAGGTTTTAAAACCCGAAATTGGATAATTCTAAACAATATTAGCCTAAATTATAGCTAATTTTTTTGCAAACCTAACTACTTACACATGCATTTCATAGAGATGCATATTCGATTATGAAGCAAACGATTTATTACAATATAGTTTTTCGTGTGAAAGCACCCTTAGATTAGAATATGTGCAGTTAAGCACAAAAACTTTGCATACGCGAACGAGAACGAGAACCCTAGGACAACTGTTCCGATCGAGTAGATACGTCGCCGAATGTATTTCCAACTTTCAAACGGTTCGGAAATAGTTGAAACGGTGCGGGAATATGGCCATCGATTCGACCTCATCGGCTGCCATTAGGAACAGATGTTCGGTTCCGGGTTGTACCTCGACCCATCCCCGCGCCATAAGGGTGTGCTGCCACGCAAAAAGTAATTTTATTTCACTCTTGTGTGTGCCACGTAATGACCTCTCCATTCCCAACCTTTACAATCACACATCCCGTGTGTAAATCGCCGCAAAACACAAACACGATTCATACTTTGCATATGGAACATAGAATGTCGGGCAATTTCACTTACATCCTTTCCTTCCGTTGTGTTCCCGCGAGCGTGTATGGACGCCGCGGTAAACCTTCCACCGCCAAACCGGATGTTTATCCTCCTCGCGAATGCAAACCTCTTCGAGGTCCACCGTGCACTTTTACCTCACGATCAGTGCGCATAAATGTTTGATGTGAAATTGTGCATGGCCTTATCGATTTCGGGAAGAGCAAATACGCGATGGCAAAACTCCTAAAATCACGAATGTAAAAGAGAATCGGATGCTGCGGGAAACTACGGTCTACCTGACCGCGATACAACAATAGTACGTTGCACACGATATCTGTGCGTTGGTTAGGGTAGTTGTAAACATAGGGCTAGCCTCTCAACATTGGCGTATTGTTTGATTACTTCGTTCACCTGGAGTGTTCTCGTCACGGGTGCGTTTTGTGCAAGCAGTCGAGATTGCTTTCGTTTTTAGGGGCGGTGTAAGTATACGTACACATGCACGTCATGCAGATCGTGACGTATAATATTACCTGCGCTATTTTTTTCAGCGAATTTCGGACAATTTTTGCGGTTCAGGGGTTTTTTTGTAATTCTTTTCATACATTTTTGGGGTGAGATGTGTTTTTGGGAAACTGTGATTACTTCAGTCATATTACCTCACACGTAGAAAGGGATGAAAAATTCCTAGGGTAATGATTTTGCACAAAACGTACTACTCTACCAACAGAAGTATAATGTTGGGCCACAATTTTGGATGGCAACTCGACAATTAACTATGGGAGAAATGGCATTCCAGACATTCTTTGATATATTAATATTTTGTAAGAATTGGTTTTAAACTCGGGAATCCAGAGTTCGAGTTTGTAACTCGAGTAACTCGGAATCGAGTTCGGAAGTCGGGTAACTGGAACTCTAGTTTGAAAAATCGGATGACCCGAAATATCATTCGAAAGTCTTGTAACTCGTATTCGTGTTTGTAAGATGTAAGACCAGAATTGGGGTTTCAAACTCGGGTAACCCAAATTCGGGTTTGAAACTGGGGTAACCAGTTTTGCGGTTTAAACTTGAAGTCATTTCAATATGGCTTTGGGAACTCGAATACTCAGAATTCGAGTTTGAAACTCGGGTAAACCGATTTCGGGTTTGAAACTCGAGTTTTAAATTCGGATAACCCGACATCGAGTTTCTAACTCGAGTAATTCGAATGCATTTTTGAAACTTGAGAAATTTAAGATTGGGAAACTTGAATTCTGGTTTGACACTCGGGAAATCTATATCGTGTAACTCGAGTTTGAAGACAAAGTGCAAATGCTATGGCAAAACTAATTCTTATTATATGACAAAGGCTAGGTAATCTGTACAATAACCACTAATAATCGCTTGAGTAGTTTACGTAATATTTTGGCTACCGATCTGAGAAACGTGGTTTTTCTAAAACACATTTGAAAATGCGTTTATGCAAAAATCAATTCAATCAACAAAAAAATTATATAGGTTATAACTATAAAAAATATTTTTGTCTCTATAAACGTCATCCTTAAAGGATCCTTAATAGGTGTTAATAATCTCAAGCGGTTTACTTTATGAATTCAGAAATCAAATATATACCTATAAAATAGTACCTAAGTAAAACAAAATTTTTGCCCGGATGAATGAATATTCGAAAAATGAAGTCAAATAATCATCAATATTTCAGCAATATATTTGACAAAACAAAAACAAAAAAAACACGTAAAATGCCAAAACGAAAACCATATTTGTTTGATTTCAATGAATATAGAAAAAAAGTTTGAATTTACAAATAGAAATGATCTATAGAATTGTATTGACAATACTCATGCAATGCAAGTTCATTATCGAGTGACCATCTTTCTAAAATGCGCTTTCCGGTTTGAACGACCCATTGCCATAAACTTTTTCGTATGGATGATGTCACATTTTTGGCAATTTGTCTGCCTGGCATTTTCAAAAAAGCAATTAGGCCATTTGGCTAAGCAAAATATAGATAGATGTTTAATAGCAAGAAAATTCTTGATGATCCGGTCCGAAGGATCATGGCCATATACTTTTTTTGTATTCAAGAAGACATGTTTGGTCCGCCTCTTGTCTTCAAAGAAGCAATTAATCCACCTTTCCAAAAAAAATCTACCGGCTTCATTCGCAAAATTTGGCCATTTGACTAAGCAAAATATGGATAGTTAATCGAAAACAAGCATATTCTTGATAATCCGGTTCGAAGGACCATGAATAGCCTTCTTGTTCTAAGGTATTTAATTAAATGAACATAGAGGTAATTAATTCATATCTGAATGGAACCGTATTCAGTATGATCCAATGATTTTAATTTAGGAATAATATAAAATTTTATTGACAATACAAGCCCAAGAGGTTCATTATCGACTAGGAACCCATTGAAATTGCTCTATACCGCAGAAGTATAGAGCAAGGAAGTGCCAATTTGCACAATAGACGCCACAAACATGACGAGAACACTTCGCCAATCAACACGACCTCGAGAAAAAGTGCCTGGGTGTTGTTGAAAAATGTAGAGATCGTGATAAAGCACAAGACGAAATAGTTCAACTATGCACGACATTCAACGCCGTTCGGTTCACTGAATGTTGCACGAATACAAGCCTACACACGTCGCGCCGACCGCCTCCCGAAAAGCTGCCCCCCGGCTAACCTCTTCGCCTAACACCACCCCGGCCTTCGGGGCCATCAACCTCCTGCAGGAATTCGCATTCTACGTCGTGCATGCTTTCACGCGAATTTCGTGCAGCGTTGGATGGCACGACCTATTCATTCATTTCTCTCCACAATCCACATTCTCCTACCTCGTCCTACCTCCTCTTATGTCCTCCTACGTCCTCTTGCTTCCTCCTACCTCCTCCCACCCTCCCTCTTCCTCCTTTACATTCGAAGGATATTTCCATTCCTCATGGAATATCCTAATAAATTTATACATACTGTGTGAACCTCGTCCTAACCAGGAAATTTAGTGTCTAGTTACAAAAGGATTATCGGCGTTGAAGCACACTGTATGTAGAATGAAGGGATATATGCTTGTAATTAAATTGAATTGTGTAAAATTTGATTTATGGCCCGAACCCGTGGCATATGTGGGCCGGTATTAATCAAAACGCGAAAACAAATGCTTCAGATTTCGAAAAGCTTTTGGCTTTCAGCCGTTGGCGGTGCCGGGGTGCTGGTGATGCGAGGGGGGATGGGAATTAAATTAGATCGTAGCTTAATATATTTACCATGTGTTGTGGCCCTAGCAGTATGTCATGTAATCCAAAGTTTTCACTCGTACGAGGATAAACCGACGGAATAAAGTTGTAACTTTCTCGAACTTAATTTAACTTTGATTGCATGCGTTTATATTAATTTTAAAATGTAATTTCGTACGCACTGGTTTCTTTCTTGTGGATTCTTGTCGTGTGCACCACTGGTTATTTTTAGGGTTTTCCAGCTGGTGATATTAAAATTGGTTCGTTTTCTTTTTTTAGGGTACACGCACGCCGACGCGACAGCGACGATGAAAGCAGCACGACGGCGACGGAGTTTTCTTCCGTCCGACGCGACGGCTACGGTCGTACTACGCGCTTATCAGCGAATTCAAGCCATCCGAGCGTATCCCAATGCCATGCTGCGTGGGATGCCTGTTTTGGGGTCGGCACGCATAGACAGACACGCCACCGCGCGCACGATGAACAAAACGTTGGGGGGGTGTTTTCCAAGGCGAAGGCCGTGGGACATCGAAGAGGCAAAATATTGCGTAGGGGTGTGTAGTTCTATTGCTTTTCGTAAATAGGGATAGTTAATATTTGGGGACCATATCCTTTTTTTTGAGGATCTGAAAATGGATAACTAAAATTTTGAGAGACCTCTCACAGAATTCTGTAATTTGGGACTGATTTCATTGCAAGACTTATCAAGTCGATGAATTTTTTAAAAGTATTTATGATCCGGTCCGAAGGACCATCAAATATGAACACAAGGCTTTTTAAGCATTATCTAGTTGCGGTGGACATGAATAAATGGCCCTCTTTTACTGGGTAAAACTAAAGGTCAAGATTGACTGAACTAGGAAGGGATGGAAAGACCAATAAACTAGGAATGTTTCGAAGGACCAATCATTTACTCTGCAGTTGCACCCGTTTTTTGAACGTGTTGAACAGAACAGGCATACAACCTAGTATATGCAAGATTCTGTCTAGGAGATTACAGTTCTATGGCTTCTTTTAAATAAGATTACTTAATATTTAAGGATCACGCCATTTTTTGGAATCTGAGGATAGCTAACCAACATATAGAAGGATCCCCGGAGCAAAGGTGCTGACGATTCCATAACATGACATGTTAAGGCGATAGACGTTGAAAAGTATTAAAGATCCGGTTCGAAGGATCATGAAAAAGTGTCTTACATATTTTATTATAAAGACGTCCATCGAAATTACAACGAAGAGTGTTGGAGAGTATCAACTAATTCAATATTAATTAATTTTGTGTTACTAACCAACATGGCAGCAATAACTCTATAGCCGGATTCCTGTAAACAGGACTCATCAACAACCGACAGGTAATTACGCAAGTACCAAATTCACTCCAAGGTTATAGTCATCTCTCAACATGAACATAGACTAGCTGCTCGAGGGAATACCTAACTAACCAATCCAATTCTTAGATGTTAACTAACTGAAACTGTTTCAATAACATTTACTCTACCTCCTTCATGAGGAAGGGAGCTCATCCCACACTTCTACGAGAAAGAACAGATGTTATAAGACCAGTTAATTTGTTTGTTGACATGATACCAAGTCTTTTCACAAACAAATAAACACGTTTGCAACAATTCTAAACACATCGATAGTTATCCGAAAATTATACCCCTATTTTGATACAACTTATTGTAATATTTAAAGGCCTTCAGAGATACAACAAACAACTAACTAGTAAGCCAGTAAAATACTATGATTATCACCATGTTGAACATTACTGTTACGATCTATGAGTTGGGGAACTAAGTCCACTATACAAGGGGACGTGGAAGCCCAGTAACAAAGAACAAGAAATCGAAACGGCGCAATTCAAAGGGAACGAATTCATGTATGAATCGATGACTCCGTACCAACCGTCGGCCAAGAAAGGAGGAAGTTCAAGGGGCGGACAAGCGGAGCGCCCGAACAACGGACACTATAACAACGCATAATGCTAAGAATTGTGAAGGGTGGCACCGCGAGCATGTCTTGCCTTCATTCCCAGCCGGAAGTTAATGTACTGCATGTAGTTGAGGGGCTGCTACACATTGCAGGCGAGGGACAGACAGCGAAGGCAGGACACGCAATGTACATAATAATCCAATATTACGATATTAGAATGCATAATTTTGATTCTATTTGTTCGTTATATTGAGGTTCCGAATGGAGAGATTGGGGGATCGAACATTGACCCAGGCAATTCCCAATACTGGAAGCAAGGACAGGAATGCTGGAAAGAGGGGGATGTAGTAATGTATTTGGGAGAGAATAGAGTAGATTAGACCTAGTTTTCTTCAATTTTGTCAGGTTAAAATTGCAAGAACTGGTTCGAATGACCAATCATTAGATCGGGTAATTCCAAACATAGGAATTAAATCGTGAAGGAGTCCAGAGTAAGCCACCTTAAGAAATCAAAGTGTCCTTGTGAAATTTATAGCAAGGCTATAGCAAGGGCTAGCAAGCAATAATAAGTCGAGTTGGAACACTTTATGGTAGCAAGAGAATGATTTAGTAATGTTTGGAATTGAATGGGGTAAGTTAGTTTTGTTAAGTTCAAAACAGGTAAAGCTGTCCTAGATTGAACTAGGACTAAGGCAGCTGAAATTGAATACACTAGAAAGGAATCGAAGGACCAATTACCTAGGTACGGTTCGAAGGACCAATCATTGTCCCAAGCAATTCCAACCATTGAGTCCATAGAAAAAGTAGCTCAACAAATCGTCCCTCAAAGTGCACTGCCCCTGTCTGTAGCAATGTGTCAGCCAACAGAGTAGGAATGAGCAGAGTGGAGGAATCATTAGCAGTCGTAAATATACGGGCAGGTCTGCACTATTATTAGCTACTGCGTTGAAACCTGTTTAATGCAGATGTTATCATCGACAGTTGGTATAGTGCAACGAGTGAAAGCAATCGACTTGAAAGGCTGCCACCACGTTTGTAATCACAGCGGCATGCCTGGGATTTGCGATAATGCTCCCGAGGATGCCATCGCGGGGAACGAGTGCGTCTACAATAGACATCTCCGCCGCACTGGACCACTTTGAAAGGATGTTTTCGGTGCTGTGTACGCTGTAGATTAATTCGTTCTAAATGCAGCGCGTTTATTGTCAGAGGTTGTACGCAGGATGCGTTATGTTATTCGCACTGGATTTTCCTGCTCCTCTTCTCTACTCGGCTGCTCGGCTGTTCGACTGCATGAGCAGTTTATTTATTTGCACGGTTTCTGCATGCGGTTGTTGTACCGGACCCCGGGAAAGAGAGATGTGTTAATAGGTTGGCGGTTGGTGCGGGTGGCACTTTGTGACCGATTTGTTTATTGGCGTTTTCGGGCGGAAAACCACAACGGCCGCAAGCGATGCAAAGTATTTCGCCCGAAACTATTCGGCTAGCAATTCTGGGGGCATGGGGGATGTCAAATCATGATAATTTGTTAAGAGCGAAGAGTTTATTTTGTTCTGTACAACATCATTGAGTTTAGTAAGTTGAGGTATGACAGATCCAAGCAATATTTTACAACAGGACTTAGTGATTTCCAATCATAGGTGTTGTATTCTATTATAGGAAGGGAGGAACTGGAGAGGAAGAAGAAGATAAAGAGGCCCAAGGAGTAACGAGGGACCTTGGAACTGCAGGTACCATAACATGGGAATAAACAGACATGGAAAAGTCAAAGAAGGTACAGATAACCTGGAACACTTCAGAAAGGAAATTGCTCTGTAAGTAGAAGACATGGAGAGGATGCGAACTGATTAGATTGAAGGGAAAGGCAAAGAGGACTGAGGAAAGTCCTAGACTAGGTGGTTAATACAGAATTGGAGATGATATCCCAGTGAAAACAGATGGAGAAGTGCTTTTCTAAGGATAAGTAGAATAAAGAGGGAAAAGGGCAAAGAAACAGATATGGCAGAAGAATGAAACAAGAATGATGTCAGGGATTCCCAGAAAGTGGAACACGTCCGGACTTGAGGAGTCGAGTGAGGTACCTTTAGGGTTTTAAGGCTGACTAGTTATGGGATTTTTGAAGGAGGTTGTCCACCATTGTCAAGGGATATTTTAAGCAAAGACAGGTTTTTCAAGTTTTGGAATAGATTGGAATTGATTGTAATGTCTTGGAATAGATTGAAATGTATTGGAATAGATTGTAATGGATTGGAATGGATTGGAATGGATTGGAATGGATTGGAATGGATTGGAATGGATTGGAATGGATTGGAATGGATTGGAATGGAT
>JAODAC010000329.1:0-11261 GCA_027575185.1 Mimaenictus wilsoni | reverse complement strand
TGGAATAGATTGGAATGGATTGGAATGGATTGGAATGGATTGGAATTGATTGGAATGGATTCGAATGGATTTGAATGGATTGGAAAGGATTGGAATGGATTGGAATGGATTGGAATAGATTGAAATGGATTGGAATGGATTGGAATGGATTGGAATGGATTGGAATGGATTGGAGCCATGACAATAGTCCCAGGTTCCAATCCTGGTGGTCCTACAGTTCTACTTGTTGGAGAACCTGAACTCAGAGGTCATATTAGCAACTTCTCTTAACACTGACAATGTTTCTTAAGAACTCTGGAAGAACGAGGTCATTCGCATTGTCTACGCAACGACTTTCGTGGTAAGAAGGAGAAACTAATTGAAAGATTAGAAGATTATTGCGGGCCAAATTTTATTAATATATAATACCGATAATTGAAATATGTATTATACACCAACACGTCCTTTGGATCTTCAACTCTATGCCTCTTATCTTCATAATCCTACATTAGTTCATTCTAATTCCATTACATAATTACCAAGCAATATTCCAGGAACGTTCCCAAGGTACTAAATTAATTTTCACTTTACACTAAATCTGACAAAGCCACAAAGTATGACGGATACATAAACTTCTAAAAGTTCAAACTGTCTAAATGACCAACGCCAGCGCTAACTAACGTTCACCTGAAATTGAAACTAGTTTCGCTGTTTGTAGAATACGCTAATTAAACACGAACGCGCGAACGAGTCATGAGCGCTCCCGGTCACGGATCCGTTGAACGTCGAGGCGACCGTTGCTGTCCGAACCCTACTCTAAGTATACAAGAGACCAACAAATAGAAATGGGTTACAGAAAAGAACAAACAACAAACTCCTATGTTGGCATCCACAAGAGTATGCGTATATGTAGGTTCATGTGGTGCAAAAGTCAACACCAAACAAAAACCGGGAGCAATGAGGCGTACGAACGCCAGGCGGCCTGGTTATAAATGTAGACGTAAGCGTACAGAGGCACTGACCTTCTACACTAAACCGGATATAATCCAATTAAAGCAGAACACACTTCATGGCATATTTTAATTTTAATATGTTGGTCCTTCTAGTCGGTAGTAGTGCTTAGAGTCATGAGGCAAGAGTCAAGAGTCAAGCGGAACGACGCATAATGTAGAAAGGAAAAAATAACCTGGTCGTAATTACTGTAAAGCGTGTTTTCAAAAAGTTTTCTAACATTTATTCAGCATTTTCCAACGTGTAAGCGACGCGATGAATCCTGGAATCCTCGAATGAATTTGCGACTTCAGCTCGACATTACCGAGATTACCGCGATGGCTTTTAGTGTACTTACCGTCTTTGGTCTTCAGTCGAGTGGTGGAAATGTGCGGGTTGGTGGACATATATGTTGGTAGGAGGTTAGGGGATGTTGGTAGCTGGTCTGGAGGCTGTTGTATGGACGGGAGTGAAACGGAAGAGCGGAATGAATGAAATACGATTACGCGGTGCGCTCAAGAAGGCTCGGGATGTGACTGTGACAAGTTATTACCGAGTGTGAGGATCTGGGGAAAAATGCGATTTCGACGAATTCGTCCTCGAGCAAGAACTACGTAAAATCCTATATCATAATCGTAGTTGGCATGTGTCACCTATGTGGACACGTTGTGAAAAGTGAGGAAGTCATTGTTTGGGATGAGTATTTTTGAGTTTTATGACGTTGAATTTTCTAGAATTTCTAGAGGTTTGATGTCTAGACTAAAGCAATATTTTTATGTTTTGTCTTTGATAAAAATATTATTTGAGTCTGAGTTAAATATGCACAGACCAGTTTTTAGAATGTCGTTTGTGAAATACAAATTTCGTTTGTGTGAAGAAAAAAAACATTAAAAAGTTTGTATTCCAATTATAACTTTAAATTAAAAAGATCGTATTAAGCTTTGACGCTTATTCATTAATGTGATAATATTAAAATTCGTTCATTTTCGTGTTAGGAATTTGTTCTGTAATATTTTACTAAGTCTACAATAAAAGTTATTTAAATATTACCACTCGGTAGGTACCGCAGAGGCGTGGTCTCGGAAGAATCAAACAGCGTTGCCAATTTTCAACTGGATACTGGCCGCCAGTGTTGCCAGTTTCCAGATGTGGCATCATATTTTCCATTTTCTTTAGTACTAGTACTAAGTGAATTTGGAGGATTATGTATAGTGAATATATTTTGAAGCGTCCCTCTAGAGGATGAATTAGGAGCATTTCCAGACATATAACCCGGGAATTCTATATAGTTTACATTAGAGGCGTGGCTACGATGGTATAACACAGTGTTATCAGTTTAAAATCGTCGTGACGTGTTCATGGCAGGATTTAAAAATTTATGGTTACCATGACTTTAGGACCGTTATATGTGTCTGAAAGATCAATTTGTGACAAAAGAGCTTCCAGAACTAATAGCTCCCATTTTGATCGATATAATGGAGGAGTGGCCTCGAAGGAATAACGCAATATTGCCGATTTTCAGATCATGGTGTTACCATAAGAAATGTTTGATGTTTTAAGATTACAATTTTTTTAGTAATACTTTGATGTGACCTTACATTATTAATTTAAAGAATTCAGTTTGAAGAATACGAGTAACTACTCCATTTTGATTAGTACAATAGAGGCATGGCCTCGTAGGATTAACACAACGTGGTCAGTTTAACAGGTTCGAAGTTTGATTTCGTAGGAATTAAATCTGCTTGTTTTATTTAGCACGACTTAAACATTCCTTGGAAGGTTTCACTTAAAATCAATCTAGCTTTAGAAGGAAGAAAGCTTCCTCAATGAATGTCATTTTTAAATTATTTTAAGGCGTGGCCTCGTAAGATTAAGAAACGTTATGTGCTTGCGATTATCAATTTCTTTTCTATCTTAATAAAATCTCATTCTTAAGAAATTATTTAAACCTTCTACCCTTTAATTCTTTGTTTAGTAATATCTATTGTTCCACAAATCTTAGATACCCCTTCATTCACCAAACATCCTCCCTTCCTGTCTCTACCCCTAAAATTCTAAAAATACGACCGTCAACCGATTACATTATGCACGTTAATTGAGGCGTTCATAATCACTTGTTTGCGCTTCTTTTACGTTCCACCTTCCTGATGCTAATCTGTTGTTCTTTTAAATTAACTCCCCTTATTTCTTCCTCCGCCAACCCACCAATTCAGCAACACCCTTAATCTCCACGCCATTTACTCCAAACTTCCTGCTCCCTTTCTACCTTGCTACTCTCCCTCACCCTCTAAGGCACCTGTACGAATAAACTTCTCTTCCTCTATGCTTTTGTCTACATTTTATTTTTGGCCCATAACCTTTTATTTTATTTTGTTCTATTTCATTTCATCAATGTTGCATACCTTATGGCGTTGCAGGGCATAGAGCGCATTAAAGTGCAATTTAATAATTAATTAGCAGACGCATAAGAGCAAGGCGCGCGCCCGCGTATCGTCCGCCACTTAACTAAATAATTAATGAAGTATCCAACCTGCCCCCGGGCCACCCCCAGCCTCATACCAACGACTGCTATGATACCAAGTCGACCTGAGTGGGGTGGTGTCTCGCCCGTCTCCCAGCAAGTTATTAATTTTCGCAACGACAGATCTGAAGGCGACCTGAGGAGCTGGGGAAGCTGGCGAAGCTGGGGGACTCGGTGGGTTGAGGTAAGGAGATCGGCGAAATAAATGCGCATATTTAGAGTAATAGATAGGCGCAAGAGGCGTGCGCGACAAAAATAAAACAATTTGTCAAGAGCGCCCTGCGAGGAGACTTTCGGTTAATTTATGGCTATTGCTCTTGTCACTGATTGCTACCAGAAGAGACAGGCATGTATTTTGGACGTCTTTTGAGGATGATATATTAGGACAACATAATTTGTGTCGGTTTATTATGTATAATTAGCGTTTTATTTAAATTTGAGATGAGAAAAATGAAGGAAAAATTTTAAAAAACTTTTCAAAGGTTCTAATTCGAGAAAAACTGTTATTAGTCTTACTAATTTCATGTTCATGTTTCAAAATCTGAAATTTTCGTGCCTTTTACATTAGATTTCTATAATTAGTTAATAAAATATCAACCAAATACATTAAAACCTGGCATATGCGGAAAGTGAATTATATTAAATGTATTTAATGTAAATGTGATATATAAATATTATAGAAAATCTTATTAGAGGAAATAAGCTGCAAAATAATAAACTGTACAATACGAAAAACAAACAAAACCTTATAAAAGGCGTTAAACTACATGTTACGAAAACGTAATCATGGCAGAATTGTGAATAACATCATTCAGGTGTGAAGCAATCAGGAACATCAAAAAATTCTAGAAAAACATGATTTAAAATACATGAATCCACTTTTTGAGTAAGAAACGCTCGTTAATATTACGGTAGTGTATTTTTTACGATTCCAGACTTTTCCCCACTACCAACATTCTGTCGATGACTAGGGGAAACGAGAATAACCTAGGCTGATGACCCCAATACCGTCAATTTCTATTAGAGTGATGACTTGCATATGGAATGCGGTTGGAAGTGTGGGAGAAGACCTGGAACCAGTGAAATTCTCTATTCTTTCTCCTTTCATTGGAAAATTAATAGCATTCATCACTTGAATATTCTAGATATTCAAAAAGTAAAAAAGCAAGTCATAACTGTAATAATAAATAGAAATATAAACGAAGTCATGAAACATCTAATATTAATTTTCATTGTTATTAATCAAACTTGAAAATTTCCGAATTTCAGATGAAACATTAAAAAGGAAATACGATTATTTGAGGAAATAATCAACTTTTTACGAATGTAATTTAGTTTGTGATTTATAATAACCAATTCGAGTTTACGGAACGAGACAAAAGTGTAATTTAAATCGAGTGTTGTTAGCAAAACTCGATAAATTTAACATGATCATTAAAACTTGTATGATTCGGGCGTTAGTTATGCAACGCTGGCCGAAACTTTGCGTTTTACACGCCATTGCAATGTGACATATCTGTGCGCTGTCGCCTCGTGTCGCGACAGTTTATGCGACGTGCTGCTTGAACACACGCCACCCACGCACCATGTACGATTCCCACCCAAAAGAGACATAACAGGAGTCTTACGTATCTTACGTTGCGAGCTTAATCGGAGGCAGCAGTTGAATGTCAAGAAAATCGGCCAGAACGGAAACAAAAGCCATAAAACACGCGTAAAGATCTTAGAGACTTAATGAAGGTAATGAACTTTGAAACACACGCATTCGTCGTTTTTGATTTGCTCTGCTTCATTTTACTTTGCTTCCATTTGTTTTGTTGAAAATCTATTTAGGAATAACTCACCACTACCACTGTAATCGCTGCATATAGGACGTACGCCCTGAAATAGAGGAAATGATTTAAATTTCGATCGTAAAAATGTTTGATGTGAGGCTATTGGTTAGTTGGGTTTGGTTAGGTTAGGTTTGTAGACGTAGTCAAGGACTGGGCTGCAGAAACGTGGCATGACCTAGTTTTGTTTATTGGTTATGTGAGCCTCGGACAAGACGCGGTTTCAGGTTATGGGCGCGGCGAATTTATAAATCCCAAACGAGTCGTTTTGCGAAATTTCTAGCGCAATTTGTTGAACATGTGAATCGTCTAGTGAACGCTCACAACTACTTGTGCCTTCTCAGTCTCCCAGTGTTAATATTACACGTCCCTTTTTAGTAATCTTTTGGGAAAGATGATATTTTTAAAGGTTTAGTAGGACTAGAATATGTTAGTTTCACATTTGTTGGTATGTTTAGAATTTTCGTACAGAAATGTCTATGAAAATTTGGTTTAAAGTATACAAATTAATACTTCGTGCAAAAAAATGTAATTTAGTATTATGGTGGCGTATATTCTACTATTCTAGACTTTCCCCCACCACCAACGGTCTGACGATGACTAGTACTTGATGTACACACATTTCTTCAGTTAAAAATTTCTCTTAGAACACTGAAAACAGCTACTTTTTCAACAAAAGTACAAAGGAAAATAATAATATAGAAAAAAAAAACCCGGCTAAAAATAGAAAAATAAAATTTAAGAATAAGATTTCACCGACAAAGTCTATCAAACTTAAAAACACGAATGCGATCCGGTGTCTACTTTTACACCCTTAGTTCTATACTTTTAACGAATTGTAGCGTGGAAAGAAGAGACGGTAACGTTGGACGTCGGAAAGAAAATTCGTCTGTGTCATATTCTGGCTGCCCCCGAGCGACCAATTAAACTGGTGACGTCGCCGTCGCTTTCGTCGACGACATGCGCGTGGAGTATCCTCGTCCACGGGACGTAAGAACTAGGTGATGGAGGAAAGGAAATTAGAGGCTAGAGAAACGAGGACAGGGTGGATAACAAGGAGTATAAGGTAGAAAATTGCTTGCTTCAAAACCGGACAGGAAGAAGTGATAAATATTTAGCATCTTTTGTCGATTACCAAGAAATTTCTTATTTTTTCTTATTTTGTGAAGAAGTGTGGATAATTGTATAAAAGTATCAAAAATGTTTAGTGAGATTAATGAACTTACTTCGATGATGAAATTTTAAAATGGAAATTAAAATGGAATTAACTAAATATATTCAAACCTAAGCTATATCTTATTATTGGTTGATTGTTGAAGTAAACTTGTATACAACGCTCAACTTGGGAGTATACTGGTGAATATGAACCGAATTTAGGTAGCGCGCAGTGGGTAATTTCATGAAAAAAGCGTCCTCTTGTATTAGTCCTAATATTCTTCTGAGATTTTTTCCTTCGGATATGTCTAGATTATTTTGGTGTAATTATGATGGAGTCCTTTCTTTAGATCATTAGCATATGATTGGTCTTAAAATCGTGGAAATATTTGATAATATGTAATATGCCCTATTACGAAAATAGGACATCCCCGTAATCCAGTTCACAACCCTTCCAATGACCTGCTATACAAAAAATGCGGAATTCTTCATATATTGGAGAGACATAGCGATCTTCAACGAAAATTCGTTAACATCATTCAGAACTACAACTTAATCTCGCCACTTTGTTTATCCAATATAGATATTCCTTCCCATTTCAAATTTCCTTCAAAACCCTAACCCGATTTACTATACTGAAAAATATACATTTTTCAATATATACTCTGAATATTTATTGTAAAGAGTTATTAATTTTTTTGTGTACCATTATAAACTGTACATTATAAACTGTAAACTAATGTCGGAAAGACCTAAAGGGACCGATAGCCTATAAAATATAAATAATAATAAATATGCTCTGTTTCCTGAGTGTAGTCTCTTTTTCGTTTTCACTCTGCCCGATCTCTGTCTCAGTCAGCCAGCCTCATTTAGCCAGCCTCTCACAGCCAGCCTCACTCAGCCGGCTTCATTCAACCAGCCTCACTCAGCCAGCCTCCCTCAGCCAGCCTCCCTCAGCCAGCCTCCCTCAGCCAGTCTCACTCAGCCAGCGTCACAGTATAAACTGAATATAGTTTTATTTCAGTCAAATGGTCAAAAACCCACACGTCTTTATTTTTTTGTTGATTTTATCTTTAACAATAAACCATGGAAACTTACAAACTTGTTAAACATTCATGCAACATGTAAACGCAAACAAATATTAGCGACAACGCAGTTTGTTCAAGTTTACGATTTATTTAATAGCCTTAGTTTACCGTCCTACTTGTGCTTTTTACTATTTATAGCCTGCAATAAATGTGTTAAACTCAATTTCATGTAATTGCCACTTTTCAAAATCGAATGAACGTATAATGGTGAATTAAAAAACGACATTAAAACCTTCCCAGTTTTCGTTACAAAATCTATAGTTATTTGTATATTTAACATCAATGATTCTTTTTAACATGTTTTCAACGTTATATCTATCGTTATTCATCGCTTGTTTCAGCCGTTCGTTAGGCGTACACCGCTGGAATTATAATGCAACCGAGCACGATCATCTCGCGCACGCGGCTCGTCTTATTGCCTAGCATTAACCGCCCCTGGAGGCGGTATTCCGAGCGTTGTGTTGTTATTGCGTAGCTGAAGCGTATTAATTCCGTCTGCGATGCATTCGGAATTTGCACTTGGGCGCACCGCGCTCTGCACAGCACTAGTACCAGACTAAACAAACCCGGCGCCTTCACCAATTGCGACACTGACAATTTGTCTCGTTTCGTCAAATTTAATTGCCTGGCAACAGTTTGTGAGGGGCATTCCAGAAAGGGGACTATAAAAGGATGGTTTACCATGAAGCTGCGCATAAATTAGATTTTTTTGTGCCGCCGAAAATTGATTACGAATACGCGCAATGTCTGCGAGAATGACAGTTTCTAATGGCTTGTATTTTTCATCAATGATTTACTTTCGTCGCACGGTTGAATTCATGCGCAATGACAACGATGGGTACGCATATTTATGCTAACATTCGCGCCTCTACCCAACCTCCTTCTACCGTCGCGTATACCGAGGCGAAAGGAGGAAATAAATGAAAAGCGTATGCATTTGTGAATTATCCAATTTGCTCGCTCTCCCGGCGCCTACACCACACTTTCCCCAAAAGGCAGAGGCGCAAAAAGTACGCCAATTACCACCGCTGTGGTGGAGACAGGCAGGGTATTTTTTACCTAAAACTCATCTACCATCTATCTTACGGATATATTTGAAAATTTACTGGGTGTTTCTTGAAATTAAACCATTATTTATATAACTATTATTTATTTGAATTTAAACGATTATTTTAAACTATGAATCGTTACGAAAAATCAAACTTTAAACTATTTCATGTCTTGTCATTTTCTTTAAGGTTTGGGTTATAATCTTTGAATGTAGTACGATATATACAGGGGGTTTCAAAAATAATTGTAATAAAATTAATTTAAATTTAAATAATTAGTTTAGTTATTTCCTTAAAGTTTAAAAAACGGGTGTCGTAAACGCATTTTATTACTTATTTTCTGATTGGTTTAAGTTATGAGACACTTTTTGTGAGTGTTTCTTTGCATAAAGCTCGGGTGAGCATGCATAAATCGTAATAATGCGTTGGCAGACGACGCACTCATACCCTGTGCGAGGAGGACGCACTGAAGGGATGTGTCAGGCGAATCCATTAAATGGCGCGTGAAAGTGGCCGCGAAATGGGCCCGGGTTCCAATTCGCCGCGCCCAAAAAGCCCCTGCACCCCTCGACCCCAACCTCCTGCGCTTGCTTCAGCCAACAAACCCAAGCATTTGCGCCTCTTTGCATAGAACGTCGAGTTCTAAAGTAAAACTTTTACACTTATCCACCACCCCCCATTCCTCTCTTAGCGTGGCCATTCCAGGGATTTCAAGAAGTTTGGGAGGAAAAGTATACATTTACCGCAATTTTCGGCCGTTCGTTCACTTTATGGTCGTTTCCTGCGTGTCATATTCAAATCGGCGAACAGAATTTACATTTTTTGGCTTCTTTATATGTAATATACTTTGTCTTCTTTATTTTATTTCGAGTTTTTCCAGATTTTATTAAAGAAACATGATTAAAATCTTAATTTTAAGATTTTCTAATATTTATCGAGTTTCGGATTTTGAATTTCGGTTTTCGGGTTCTGGTTTTCGGGTTTCGAGTTTCGGGTTTAAGTATGAGAGTGACCTGGTTTGGGTTCCGAACTTTGATTTGAGCTTCGAGGTTTGAGTTCGGGGTTTCGAGTTCAGAGTTTCCAGTTCCGGGTTTCTGGTTCCAAGTATAGAATTTCTGGTTTCCAGGTTCGGGTACTATTTTCGAGTTTCCAGTTTTGGGTTTAATTCCTCTAGACGAGAATGTCATGTTTCGAATTACGGGTTTTAAGTTTCAATTCTCGAGTTTAAAGTTTTTAATAACGATTTTGACAGTTTTTAAATAATAATCTATTCCAGAACATTTTTGCTTAGTCCTGCTTACGCAGAGTGATACAAATATAGGTTAGCCAGGGTGAGGCCGGAAAAGAGAACGTGTGAAAAATACAGGACACGAAAAATATTTACACATCGCGCAAAGGGAGCAGCAATTACGCTGAGTACTAGTCGGCGAGCGTCCAGCCGGCGGTTGTTTATGACAAAGCGCAGACCATCCATACACCAGGGTAATCGCCGCCACCTCTGTCCACCGCCTCTTCCACAGTCGTGGAGAGAGCCGGTTTACGGCGTGCGGACGTGTCGCAGCATGCGTTTACTAATTTCCCAGCCTCCTCGCCGACCACCAGCGACGAGATGAGACGATGGATGCGGTTTATCTTCAGCGCGGACGAATCAGCATCGAGGGCCTTTGCGTACTCTGCGACACTCCCTTCTGCGTTGATCACTGGACTAATGCAACCAATTTACCAGATTGCTCTCTAGTCCTTCTATTTGTGCCATTTTTGGTTGCAACATGAGTGATTATTACTCATGCAAATATTAACATTGGCATAGTCAACAAAATCCTCCTGGAAGGGTTTTTGTTAATTTTGACATCATAAAAATGGAGAAGAGAAATTGTAAAAGAAAGTCAAAGGAAGAAAGTATAAAATATATTTCTTTTATACTTTGTGACATTTTAATGTTCAGAATAAACATGGCAGCTTGAAATTGAAAACTCGAAATTCGTTATATGAAATTCGAAACCCGATACTGAAACTCGAAAACCCGAAATCTGAATATCGAAACCTGAAATTGGCAACTCTAACCAAGAAATCCGATACTGGAAACCCGTAACTCACAAACTCTAATCCGACAACTCCACACGCGAAATTCCAATGTTAAAACTTGAAATTCTAAAACCAGTACCCGAAACATGAAACTGGAATCTCGAAATTCAAAACCTGAAATATGAAACCCGAAAAAAATTGATATTTTGATCTCAATACCCGAACCTCAAAACTCGTGATGCGAAACTCGAAACACGAAACTCGCAAATCCGAAACTCAAAAACCCGAAACTCGAAATCCGAAATTGAAAACTCGCAATACAAAACTTGATACTCGATAATTTTGTATACAATTTAAAAATACTTTTTGAAAAGTATTCCTGTCATTTAAACATTTCTTTTTTTGTAATTTTAACCCACAATGAACATCATCAATTACGGTTTACGACCTGACATCCCAACGTGGAAATGTTTGTCCACGTAATGTTGATTTACAATTCAATCAGTAAATTATTTTTGGTAGTTTATATTTTCGTCAATTTACATATAGTTATGTTTCTTGGTCCAAAACGTTGAAAGGATTTGGTGGTTTTATATTTGAACACGCCGAAATTTACAACAGG
>JAODAC010000318.1:0-40250 GCA_027575185.1 Mimaenictus wilsoni | reverse complement strand
CGCAAATCCTACCGGTGAAATATTGATTCAAAATGCATTCTTTAATATTATTCACTTTCGAATTTTAATTTCTTTGGTATATCCCTGGCACCTATCAATTCAGAAGTAAATTTGCAACAATTGTACACTATTTTAATAGTACCAAAGTGTCTCAAAAGTTTTTTTTAAGTTTGAACCAGTTCTATTCCATGATTTCGAATCACCGCGATGATGAATCCGTGAGTCTCAAAGCAATCACCAACTGTTTGCTTCTTTGATAAATAATGCAATCGTCAGTAGACATTAGAAAAACACAACTTTATCTACTGCGTCAAGCTCACGTCCGTGTCGCCGGCGACGACCGACGACGCATTAAATCGTCGCGTGGCGACAGACGACGACGGCGGGATGCACACATTGCATTGTTCCAGCGCCGCGAGTCGCAAAGAAACGCAATGCGAACGCATTACAGCGCAAAGAGTGTATAACTATCACACTTTATTTTCAATTACAAGCGCTGATTTACGGCCGATGTTATGGCGAGTTGGCCATTACGCCCGAGAAAAAAAGACGCAGCATACTTTAGATTGCGTACTTTATGCGTGCGTAATTCTTGCAGGACGATGCATGTGAGTGTGCACATACAGTGCGATGGACATTCGTTGGACATGCGAATAAACCGTGCAAAAATCCGTGATTCACACGAGCGCCGCGGCCGCCATCACGCGACTTTGTAGCGGTATCGCGTTTTATTAATACCTTTGATAAATGCGTCCGGTTGCCTATCGCAGGCGTATCTCGTGTCGGTAAACGCTCGACAAGAGGACAGGTGATAACAGGATACAACTCAGGACTTAATCATCTCTATATATTCCATACAATCTGGTATTAAATCGTTTTATTATTGTGATTAAAGCGATTCATTATATATTGACTGATTTGTATTCCGTGTATATTCAGGTATATGCAGGAAGCCAAAAAACCTGTAACTTTTTTGTTTATTTAAATTCCGTGCCAATTTTTACATCATCGTTTATTGAAGTCATAACAATTATTTTACCCAAAACATTTATCATCTGCAACGTATTTCATAGGAGTTACCAGCTAATAAAGATTCAATTACACTAGTGAAATGACAAAGTCTCTTACTGTTAGCATAAGTGTCTAGGCTTCTTGTTTTTTCTTCCTTTATCTGCGATTATCGATTGACATTTTCAGTTGACAACAATTAAAATACATGTCGCGTAAATCTTATATTAATTAAGTACTTGACATGATAAATGCTGCGTTTACTGGCGCAACGGAATGCCGGCCCAGCCGCACGTCATTTAAAATTGCACAGCTAATCACGTGAATTATAACGCCTTGTAAATATCAGCGCATTCATTAATTGCAATTATGAAATATTTCAAAATGCGACAAATAGCAGGTTGCATGCCGTCGCGCACGCTGCAATTAATTTTCTATCGGTTTGTGAACACATGTTCACTTGCATATATTTTATTGATACTTTTAACAATAATTTTCAATACTCGATATGAAAATGTAACGAGACTTTCATTCAATACTTTGTTTTTTGATATATATCACACTTTCATTTACAGGTATGACTTCAACGCAAAAAATCGAAATCAGCATAATGCAGAATGTTATGCATTAATAGTGAACGCTTCAACGAATAGTGCTCGTTTCCACGCCGTCATTTATTAAAGGATTTCCGCGGATTGTCGTCGAGTAAGTTGTAAATGTAAATAAGTAAGTACATAGGCTAGCCGTGCGAACCGCCACGACTCGGCGTGGTTTGAAACGAATGTAATCTGACAAAAACATTTGCACGCTAGCGTCGAACACGCCGTCGATTTACAGTATGAGGTGCGACTTTAAATGCATTTTCAGCATTTTAAATATTTAGATATCAAAATGAAACAAATGACAAATGCTCCCTCAACTCTTCTGCTTCAATGTGATATGAAAATGATCTCAATTCGTTCTTGACAAGTCCTGCTATTATCGCGTTTTAAAAGTATTTGTTTATGAAAACATCGTTTTCAGTTTCAATAGCGATTTTTCACCCTTATCCGATCAGGGGGTTGATACCACATAAATACACTTGTTCCTTATTTCATTTACTTTCATATGGTATAAACATTTTCTTAGTTATCTTTGTGCGAGTTCCGATTTTGACGGATTTATAATTTAAAACATGATTTCAGCGTTAATTTTAAAACGTCATCAATGGAGGACTTGTCAAGAAATTCAAGAGAATATATAAGATTGCGATAGTTTAGAGATAATATCGAAAAGAAGAGTTGAGGAACAATTTGTCACTTGTTTTATCTGAAGAGCTTTATATGTAATACACTTAAAATATATTTTAAATTGCACCTCAACATGCGCACAAATGATTTTGGCGGATTTCAATCACTTCAGACCACTGCCTCACTGCGCGTAGGTTTCACACGCGCATTGCTCAAATTTCCGCGTATAATCGAATCAACACACAATTAATTAAACTTTGTAAACGCTGCGCGCCGGCCGCGACAGTGCGTATCGCGTCGAGACAATCAACTCCAAGGAATGAGAGCTCGTTGGAGGTGCTGCTGATGCTGATGCTCGACTGAATGAGTTTATTGAATCGAACGCCTTATCGCACATATCGACACGCCATCGAATTCGGAATCGCGGTTGTTGGTCGCTTATATAGATTTTTTTCCTCTCGATCATACGTCCCGTTCGGCCGTTCCTGCGTTTTCACCCCGCCGTCAACCTCTGCAAAGCAGCCACCTCTTTGACTACGAAGGCGACGACGACGATCATCTCATGTGCACTGAAGGGGAAAGCAATTTGCCGTTGCTGGCGCAGAGGAGAAACCCGTCGGCCCGGCACATGCATGTGTAGTTATAGTTGTTAGACCCGATACGTATCTCTTAAATCTTAGATTTCTTCGGTCGTACGACTACCTCCAAGCGCGCCAAACCGCCGCACTCCTCCGCAAATCTCTTCGGAACACGGCCCCGACAATCTCGCGATGCTTGCGAACCCGCTGCTTAATAATAATAATGCACACACACACCAACCTACTTGTCGGGCCACTCGCAGGCCAATCTAATAATACCAATAATGTCACGATATACGTTGATAGATATTTATGCATTTATTCCACGAGCGTACAGGCGCGAAAGACGTGCGGCAGGCGTAAGTAATGCGTTGCCACTTCGGCCGTGCAATATTCACGAGCGTACTTGTCTTCCTGGAACATCTACCTGTTATTCACCTTCAATTCGTTCAATTAATATCGATTTAATGTGGGTTGGAATGATTAAATCAACGAAAAAGTATCTAACATATGCTAAATATTTACTGGGCATGGTTATGTATACTGTGCTGAATAAATTTAGATCTGTACGAAAATTATCGGTGCTTTTCTTTGCGTGGAAAGCACCGAAAAGGTACCGATACATTTTTTAGCATAGTTTCCTTAAATTGCATTAAATCCGACGTTTGCGAGCAAATTGTAGAACTAAAACGTGAAGATTGTACCATATAATTCATAGTGAAATTTGCTACAAACTCCTGCAACATATTTTCGTTTAGTTACTTAGAAGCTGTGATATTATAACTGATGAAAGTCGGCGATAATAACAGCGATATTTTCAAGGACAGAAAAATGACTTGAAGTGTCCCAAAATTTGCACTTTTATTTATATATGCTATATTTCTATGCACACAAATCTTACACCAATCGATTGAGATGTAAATTTTCCACATTCTGCAGTTAGATTTTCTTGAATTAATTACTTATGAGCGATATTATTGATAGCTGAAGTTGAGTTTTATAACATCAACATCGTCGATCTCAGAAAAATGACTCGGCGTAAAGTTTCCAACTTTTCTTATATTGCCTTTACCCATAAAAATATAAATTATGTATCAACCGATTTAGAATGAAATTTTCTACAATCTCCCACCACACTTTTTTCGTTCAGTTACAAAGAACCGATTTTATATCTGATGAATATTGACTATAAAAACGGCAATATTTTCGAAGACCCAAAAATGACTTGAAGTGTCTTGTCCCAAAGTTTGAACTTTTATTTATATTTGCTATATTCCTATGTACACAAATCTTACACCAATCGATTCAGAACTAAATTTTCCACATTATTCAGTAAGATTTTCTTGAATTGATTCTTTAAGAGCGATATTGTAGATCGCTAATAATCTAATAACGTCAACATCATTTTCCTCGATTTCACAAAAATGACTCCATCTAAAGATTGATTTATTTCTCCAATTTCTTTTATCCTTATGGGTATAAATTATATACCTAACCATTCAGGGTGAAATAATGGACAAGCGAATTGCGTTTCAACAAAAAAAATATTAGAAACAAAAAAAAACGTTAGGAACAAAAAAAACAGCAAGGCACAATCCGCACCTTGATTATTTACCACTAGTTTTTACGTCGTGCGACGCACGCGCAACAAACGCAGACCGGTCATTAATAAATGATCGAAATCTATGATTTGTTACGTACGAGAATTAAAATAAATTAAATCGTCCCGCAATGCTGACTGCGACGCGCTTGCGCTTGATTAATTAACAACAACGTGCGCGCGCGAGCTGGGCGCTTATCGCGCGCCATGTATCTGGTACGTATCTGCAGCATCCAGCACTGGCTCCCCTCCCAATGCGTCCCTCCTTCCACCCTCCACTCCTCCTGCAACGACTGCACCTTCGTGCGCTGCTCCTGCAAGGACAAAAGGCTACCTATTATGAACCGACCACGCTGATCCGCTACGTGCGAGAATCATAAATAAGATGCGTGTTTGTTTATGTTTCATAATAAATTATCGTTCAGGTCGCCGGCGACCGGCCCCGACCGCACTAATGATAAGCGAAGAATGCCGCGCGGTGGTCGCCCGCCCGGATATCTCGATCGAATTCCACGGCGTTTTAATTTAATTATGCCCCGACCGCGGCATGCGTGAGCATGGGGTTTTTCCGCGAGCCACCCACAACAGCTTTCGGATGCATTCATGCCGAATGCGATGTTGTCTTCAAGATGCCCGTTATTCTCCCACAGGAAACTTTTTTCCGAAGGATTTCAGTCATTTTGTCAGGGACATTTGTCTACGACTTGGGCATTTTAACTTTCTGTGAAGAACAGACAGGTTTACTTCTTGTTGCCAGTTTTCCCAAATGAGAGTTATCGAACAGATTACAGTTATTTTGCCGGGAATAATTTTCTAAATCTTAAACATTCTAAGTTTCTGTGGGGAATAGATAGGTCATTTTGTCAGGAACAATTTTCTATAAGTTCAGTATTCTAATATTCAGTGGGGAACAGACAGAATTGTTTCCTTTTATTAGCCTTCTCAAATTACACATTTCTAACGGATTTCAGTCATTTTGTCAGAAAGAACAAGTTAAAAAAATTACCAATTTCCTGTGATCTTCAATATGACAACTAAGTGCTAAACCTTCGTTTCCTTTATTGTTAAATTCATGCCAGTTTTTCATTTCTTTCATTTTACGCCGCGCGAACGTGCGACATTCGCTCGGGTATTAATGGCAGAGCACGCAATTAAAATCGCCCCGCTGCGTGGACACACATGTCCTGCGAGTCAGGACGCGTACATATTACCTACCAGCTACCAGCCTTTTCACCGCGCGTATCGTTCTCGTATTGCCCCAAATAAATGAAAGCAATGGCGGCTACGAGTCTTTATCGCGTAATTATAATCTACGTCCGCTCGCGCGTGTGCTTGTTTATTAAGTCGCGCCCGTAATTGCCGCAACGCAGAGGTTTCTTCCTAAAAATCGACCACTATGTAATTTCGTATGAACTTTGCACAATCAGATGCTACTAGAATGACTTTGTTCGAGATTTAATCATCGATAGAAACTTGTATTAATCATTGGAGAGGTCACTTCTGGCACGTTTCTGATCGAAGTGCGTCCAACCTCTTGAATGGGAGTGATTAAAATACGGGACAGAAATAGCTGCGCACCGAGAAATAAAATAGGTCCTTACGGGGCAGCCACATTGGAAATAATTACATTTGTTGCACATGCAATTAATTGCATTTTGATGTGGAAGGATCAACGACATCTTGTTAGCGATGCAATTTCGAGATGATGGAATGAACCATGTTTACGCTCTCATTCTTATTGGCTATCAGACTGACTTGGCGATCCCAATATAATCCCATAAAACAATGTAATGTAGATACACGACATGTTATGGAAAATTTTGAGATAATGCAATGCACCATGTTTACGTTATCATTCTTGTTGACGTTAATATGTCTATAGATAATATAAGTTTATCCATGGGAAAATAATAGACTAGAACGAGATTTAAGGATTAAATAAGTCTGAAGATGTCTTGTTCAGGCTACTCAGGCGATAACTCCTAATATAATTTCCGCAAACAACGTGTAGATAGACGTCATTTTTTTTGAAACTTGGAAACAATGAAATGAACCATGTTCTCATTCTCGTTAATGTCGCATGTATTCGGATAATATAAGTTTATCCAGTGAGAAATAATGGATTAAGACGAGGTCTGAATATTTAATTAGTCTGAGGAAGCCCTGTTCAGATTGTTCTGCCCATAACGCCGAATGTAATTTCATGAAACTCATGTCTGAGCATAAAATTAGTCTGAAGACTTCTCGTTCAGATTAATCTGACAATTGCTCAGAATATAATTCCATAAAACCTGGTTTAAAGTGTTGCAATGTGATTTCGGGGCAAAATGTGAAGTTGGCAAATAACTGATGTGTGTTACGACCTGGGCCTTATCGGTACAGTGGGCATAATTACGAAATCTACTGGCCTGTTAAGTCCCAAGTCGTGGCAGGCTCCGACTTGACGCGTTTCCAGCTCTCGGTATCGCCACGCTTCTGCTAGCTACCAGCTCAAAAGGGCTCGGCACGGCAGTGGCGTACGTAAACCCGAAATGGCGTAATTCATAACATTGCATTTCCCCTTTTTTCTCTCCACTAACTCCTTCGCTGCGCGCCTTGCTGTTTGCGCCGTCGTATTTATAACAACTTCGTGGAACACACTTTGGGCGTTAAAATTCTCCGCGCTTATTACTTTACGAGCACTACCTAACTATAATTTATTATTAATTGGATGCACTTAAACTGTAGTGGCCAAGCTCTCAATACATGATCGCTCGCTGCAAACAACTAACAACCGAACGTGCTGTGCTCGCAGAAAAACGGGAAAAAGGAGTAAGACGAAACAACCGTTGATGTTCTCCTCGTAAGCTGGTGCAATTGGCGGGTACGCGTTCCCCGGGAGGAGGCAGCCTCGTATAAATAATCCGTTTTATTCGAAAAATGCGATAATTTTAATCGAGAAAATTGTAATTTATTTTGCGGCGTATTCGCCGGCCGCAAATCTTCTCGCTCGCGCCTGTTCATCGTCGACGTGGTTTTTCTTTTCTTCGTTTTCGCGTTATTGCACGGAGCCGCATGCCGGTTTCCTCGTTTGCTCGCTTGCCCCGGCTCCGGCCCCGGTTTTGCATCGCATGTCTCGCAGCGGCATAAATATAATATTGATTTATTTCGATTATTCAAAGCCACAATGCGCGTTGCCTTCAGCAGCTTCGATTTTTTTTTTTCGGCGTTGGAGCGCTGGAGCTGGAAGCTCCTCGCTCGCCACGAAACAACGTATTGAGAAATTGTTTTTAATGATCGGCAGGCTGAGATTATTCCGGGTGCTTAATGCTTTTTAAAACGGGCACGCATAACAATTCCGATGGGTCGGGCGGGATGAATTTCATGTACGGCTGCCATCGTATTGCAGCCGCTGGCGACCGATCGATCTGGCGAAGAAGGTGAAGAAGTGCGTGCCCGTACCAGAGGAGACTAGATTCGTGCATTTATATCCAATGCACGAAAGCGGCTGAGCAAATACACCTTATCCAGATCGCTTTTGAAGACTTCGAAGACGTCAAGCGAGCGCCTATAAGAAGTTAGCAGCGTCCCATTTAAAAAAGCAATCAAATTCATTGTTTTCAAAAGTCTATTTTTACTTTTTTTTATCTCGCAGCGTTCAATTGTTAGACAACTTGTTCAGACTAACTTGACGATAACTCCCAATATAATTACATAAAACAATATGTAGATATATGACAATTTATTGAAAATTTGAGAATGAACCATGTTTAAGTTCTCATTTTTGTTGATGTTTATATGCCTACAGATAATATATGTTTATCCATTGGGAAACGCTACAGGATATAAGTAAAAATAAAGCATATACTCGTCGTTGCAAAAGCTCTGATTTAATAGAAAATCAGCCCTCACAATTCAACATCACATTACAGTTTCAATTCGCTGCTGGACGACTCACTGCTAGTTTCCTATCGGTGGAGCGTGTCAAGATACGGCCCTGTTACTGGAACAAGCTGCTTTTTGTACGCGGTATGCTTATTTTCTCGTTGCGAAAAATATCCTGCGGGCGGAAGGCCGAGGAAATGCCTCGGCGAGTGAACAGACTTCTTCGTAAGCCGACGTGAAATCGGCGCGTTTGGGTAAACAAGCGAAGAGGGCCCGGCCACTCGCAATTTCCCCATTACTCGTAATTGCGCACTTTTGGATTGTTATGATTACGCTGGCCGACGTATGACTATGATTTGCCGGCGCACTTCTGGGGTTTCTCAGCGGCATTTGCCCTAATTTTGTAGATGCAATGCCCTTGGAAATCCCAAACGTGTAGTTGGTGATATCCATCATTATCCTGATCAACAAATAAGGGTTCTTAACTTTTTATTGCCATAAATATTCGTCATTGTATCTCGGAATATAACTCTGAATATTTAA
This sequence comes from Mimaenictus wilsoni, assembly GCA_027575185.1. Classification (NCBI taxonomy): domain Eukaryota; kingdom Metazoa; phylum Arthropoda; class Insecta; order Coleoptera; family Staphylinidae; genus Mimaenictus; species Mimaenictus wilsoni. The sequence goes on along the minus strand of JAODAC010000318.1, from coordinate 31,428 downwards.
CAGACTCTTGATATTTGTTCAGCCGTGTCTCAAATGTGTTGGCGTTTCTGTGAGATTATAGTATAAGTAAAGATATTTCTTGTGTTGTATTTTTATCACCTTTATGAACCCTCGCAAACTTTGTGAAAATAATCGGATAAACCCATGCATGGTGCAAGCCACACGTTTTGGCTTACCCACTAACTCGATCACGCGGTGAGGAAGAGTATGAAAGAAGTTGAGTCACAATCTGATCGTTAGGTTTAAGCTTTTTGTACATTTCCACTTTAATACGGTTTCAGCCACCGAACACTCAAGGTGGGCTTGTATTCTACATCACTTTTCGAATAAAGCCAATCATGTAACATCCGTGGCAAACCAGTGACAAAATTCGTCTCAAAGATTCACAAGAATCTAAACCAGAAACTGAAACACCTGCTGTAATCCTTCACAAAATAGGTTAAGTCCTCCAATAAGACAATCTAGCATGTTCCTCCCAAGAAAGATCATCTAACACTCTACATGGTCCTTCCATTAAGGACCCACCTCTTTCCATGACCCTTCGAACAGGATAGTCAACTATTTTCAGTATTTATAGATTTTTTAAAGATATTTGTAAATGCGCGTTAGCGGCTTGTTTTAAAATTATTACCCCGAGATTTGTAAAGTGGCGGGGCTCTATCCAAAGGTCTTTGTCGAGTTCACCAGCACCATAACCGAGAGGAGAGATAAAAACATACTTACTCACTGCAATGCTGGATTCGCTGCTGGATCCTAACTTTATTTACAAAACGTAACGCACAGGAAGCACGAATGGGGCAGGCAATAGTGGTGATCACATATTACTATCAGGTGAAGAGGTTGCCTAGCCTAAGAGTGCGCCAGCAACACCAACGTCAATATCAATACACAGAAAAATCCCTAAAAACGAAAGTGGCGCGAACAATATTTAAACTATTTTAATTGAAAACGAAGAAACTGACTACTAAATTTATGTTTCAGATGACTAATCAACACCAAAGCTGAAACCTGCGATATATACAATGTCTGTTATAAAATAAATAAACATACCATACATTTTATAGTTTTATTTTTCTCACTAATAATAAGAAACAATAAGAAAATAAAAACAAGAACATTTGGGGGAAGTGACAAAGCGGTTTATTCCAGCATTGTTATACAAATCAAAACATAGAAAATAATTGTTCGCAAAAAATTTAGATGCATCTTCCTCCAGCTTGTTCACTCGCATTTCCACCGCTCACTTCTTCTTCGGCTTCTTCGACAACGACCGCAATTCCGTCATCTTCTTGTCGTACCTTTTCTCGTAGGTTCTCCGTTTCGCCTCCAAGATACTGATATCGTTGAGTAATTCCTCGATCATCTTGTGCGAGCGCGCCACTAATATCGCGTTCTTCAGCGAACGCTCCGCGTTCTTCTTCGGCTTCATCGGATCCTTTTGCACCGTCAGCCTAGCGCAGTCATTGTTCTTCTTCTTCGACCTAAGGCGGCGCCTTTTCATAGCATTCTTCGCCAATTTCATGGCCGAAATGGACGGATTGGTCAAATCCGTGCTCATCGTATCGGTGTTTTCGGAAAAGATCGATGACGAATCATCGTCCGTACTTACTTCCTTAATCTTCATATTTATTTGAATATATTGAGAATAATTACGAAAATTTGCTGGATTTTTTGCTTGGAACGCACTGGCAGAGATGCTCACCGTCTGAGACGTTGTAATAGAATGAGCGAAAAATGTATCTTCATTTACAGTGTCATAGCGATCATGATCCGTTTTTGTTTCCTTCCGGTTGATTTGATTTTTATTTGAATCCTACATCATGTTTTTTTTTAACTTATGCTAATTTTAATTGTGTATATTTAAAAAATGTACCCTTAATTGTAAAAATAAAAATATTTTATGTTTCAATAAATTTAAGTTTTAAAATTTTTTAAAGTTTGTAAATATAAATTAATTATTTGAAACGGTGTTATCAGCGCCATCTACAAACAACGTATAGAAGTGAACAGCCTCTAGGGTCCCTAGTCTAGAGATATCGTACTAGTGACAAAATAAATAAGTCATTGATTCTACTATGAACGCCATCTATAAACACAATATCGAACTATTCAGCAAAACTGTTTAACCTCAAAAGTAAATAAAATCAAAAGACGCTTCAAATTTCAAACGAGGAGGATGCAAACAGAACCGTTTGCAATATTTGTTGAATTTCAGACGCTGTGAGTGCAATCTGCGTCGTAAAACTTGTGCATAAGTGAACATGAAAATGGAAGAAAAGCGACAGAAACTGGACGGTCATTCGCCCGAACACGTCGAAGTTAAAGAAGAGAATGTGTTGGGTCATGATTACCTGATGGCAAAAGGTCGCTTTCAGGGCGTCTTGAAACTTCTCACCGAACAATCGTCCTCGGATTCAGAAGATTCTGATGATGGTCCCCAACACAAGTACGTAAATAAACCGATATAACTCAATTTTAATTGATTAGAAACGATCTATCTAGGGACAGATCCTATGAAAACACTGCTGTTCGAAGCACTTACTTGATGAAACTCTATGATAGAAGCGTCGATTTAGCTAAATTCGAGGAAGATACTCCACTCTATCCAATTTGTCGAGCATGGATGGCGAATAATAGTAAAAAACAACATACTGTTGTGAAGTAAGTCGAACATTGTGAATGTAAGCACTTATTTTACGTGATAATTATTTGTTAGAAGACGTTACTCATCGCCCGAGCCTGAATCTCAGTGGAATAATAATCTTACGTCGGATTTATATCGACTACCACCACCTAATAAACCATTTATAACGAGAATTCCGTCTCCTACACTTGATCAAACCAAGAAAGACAAGGATGCTATTAATCTTAACTACGTACGTAAAGTGTGAATATCGATGTACTCTTATTGATTGTTATTTTAATTTAAGGATGAATGTCCACCTGTTCCAAAGAACGAATTACTTGCTTCTCATCTAGCTCGATGGGGTGGCATTAAAAAGAAGTGGATTTCAACATCGGCCAAGAATGAAGAACGTTATGAGCAGAGTAAAAGTATTTTGAAAGCGATCTATTCAAAGTATGTATTACTTCTTTTTTCGTTATGTTAATATCTTTCAAAATCTTGAAATTTCGAGCTGTCAAACAGGTATCTGTGGTGAAAACCATCGATATTTTCAATATATCAAAAAAATAGAGATACGTTCGTATGTGGATACAAAAAATTATAGATATTTCGGTACCTAAATAGCCAAAGTATTGAAATTTCGATACCTAAAAATATTGATAATTTCAAAATTTCGATACCTACAAATTTAGATATCAAAACATATGTTAATATATAGTTGATATGCACTTATGGATAATATAATTTTCCGCAGGGCACATGAAACAATGTTGGAGTAGACGCCTGGCGTTCATCATTTATTGTTTACACAGAAGATTAAGTGCTCTTCAATTGTTTGGAGATTGATTAAACTGTATACAAACGTTTTTTTGCTTCTTAATCATGACGTATTGCATGTTTTGCTTAGCCTTCTTGATTTTCTCATGTATAAAAAGTATGTTTTTTGGACAAGTCTTATTGTACACACAATATGTGACGGGAATGATGAGTAAACTTCCTTTGGTAAAAATCTTGTTGCATTCATGTATATTATTAACCTGTTTGTCGGGAAGAGGCGTTGTGTTTATGAGTGGATTAAACATGGGTTAACCTTACTGCCAACAGTCCGGTGATTTCGTTCGACGGTCGAAAAGAGTACTGCCAATGTAACGCTTTCTTATTTGGAAATAAGTACACGTAAATTTGCTTGGATCGCCTACGAACATATTTTCGCAACCCAATTAGGGTATCTCCTTGTCTGCACTTTGATGTGTTACATTAAAAAAGAAATCGTGAGCATTATTTGTAGTTTAGAACTGTTCTTAGCTTTCGAAAACGATAAATAAAGTTAGCACGATGCATGAATTTGAAGATAGCTTGCAAACATTTGCTCAAAATCGTAGACGTAAGAAATGTTTGGAAGCATTTTGTTTGAAATATTTCTGAGCATGAGCAATGTTTATAATTTCAAAAGTTTTTCGTGAGTAAAATTAAATGTTACAATATAAATATGATTCGTCGCAAACGTAAATAATAAACAAAAAGTGCTCTTGCTTCTGTAAAATGTGTCGCGCACCCATAGCGACACCACCCATTCCATTTTGCAATATCTTTTGATTAATATCGAATTATCAATTAGAATATCATGCAAACCTGTATCATCGGAACGTGTTTTTGGAAGAAATAAATAATCGATATCTCAGTATATTATGTACATCGTTCTGGTTTGTTTTGCTTTGTTTCTTGTTGTTGAAGTTGCTCATTTTCAGGACGTCAGCTGTTTTTCACTTCTCAGTGAGGGACAGCTGCAGCACTTCTTCGAGCATACGCTGCTCCTCCATGCGCTCCTGCTCCTCTCGCAGCCGTTGCTGTTCGGAGAGCATGATCGCACGATGGATGTCGTCATCGGCGTCCGGCGACGAATCTGTGGTGGCGAACGGCATCTCATCGTTGTTTTGGTAGATTGCGAGACTAGCTTGTATTGCTCTAGAAAAAGGGCGTACTAGCTTTAAAAAACGCGTGCAATCGCATATTTGAATAGTAAGTAAGCGAATATGAGCAAGCTGTGTTTAAGTTGAGTTGCGCTTTTTGGCGAGTGCTCTCCTAAATTCGATTTGAAATTCCATTTTATTGAATTTACCGATAAATCGATCACATACCTTTGCAACTGGCGTTCTTCTTCGCCGACCAGATTCGGCGTTGAGGGGCGCGATGGTTTTTTCGCCTTGAGCGCCTCCCATATATCCACAACCTCTTTTTCGGTGCCGGCATCGATGAGGCTCTGCTGGATGGCAAACTGCAGAAGGTCATCCTCTTCCTCCAGGCTATATTGACGTCGTTCTTCTAAACCAACTAAAATTATGTATGGTCATTATCACATCATACTGCTTGATTTGGCAATGTTTGAATTATAAAAACGCGTATTTTTGGAAACTTGTCCTCATGATTTCAATGTTTCATCATGTTCCAACAATTCAAACTTAATCACAAATAATGAATGTTTCATGTATTCACTGAAGTGAATGAAGAGTAATTGAAAAGTGTCAAATTGCTTCGTAAAATCAAAAATAATCGGTGTGTTATTACCAGTACCAAGCTGCGTGTAACCAGGAGGAATTTGGAAGAGCACGTCGTCGAGTACGCATGTGAGTCGGTCGTCCTCTTCGAGTCGCACCACGTGATGGATCTCCTGATCCAAACCAAAGATATTGCCAAATGTGATGCGTGCGTTTAATACGTGGAACAAAGGAATTTCTGTTCGAAGAAAAGAGTATTGAAAAGTCGATAGTTTTAAACATAGAAACAACATATCAGTACCTATTTTGACAGGAAAACCTGCTGGCAGTTGCATTTGAATAAAATTGCGCAGCTTCGCAAAATGCGAGCTGGAAATCGCCATGAGATCAACGATCGGCAGAATCTGCTCGGGTAGCGAGAGAGGATAGTGTTCAGCGAGCCAGAGTGTCGCCTTGAACTTTTGCACGCGCGCGTTCACCTCCTTCGGGCGGCCAATGTCTCGTCGGCCGAGGTCGACGTCGCGATCGAAGTACTCCTCCGGCGTTATATTGCACGGGTTGCTGACGCTCGTGGGCGAGCAGCAAGCGTTGTTGCCCTCGGTGGTGGGCGTTGTTGGCGTGCCGCCAGCAGCCGCCTGTTGCTGCTGCTGCTGCTCCTCGTCGACATCGATGCCGAGAAAGTTGTGCAGCGGCGTCTTCGTACTTTTAGAGCGCGCGAGTGCCTTGTCTGTCTCGGTGAGGTGTTCAGTGCGCGTCTTCGTCACCAGCTCCACGTTACTAGCCCCAAACACCTTGCACTCGTGTCCGTTGACCACCTCCATCTTGTCGGAGCGCCAGCCCCACACGCCTGCCTTGTTACGCTCGAAACTGATTTTGTCGGTGTCCACGTACGTGGTGACAATCGGCGTCGTGAGACGCTGCGATAACGACTCCTCCGAGGGTGCGAATATACCGTGCGCCTCTTCTGGCGTCCGCATTTGCTCTGAGTATACTTGCCGCGTTTCGTGATCGATTTCCATCATCGTTGCACTGCCATCTAAAAGTACTCATTGACATTTTCACATTTAATCTTATTTTATATATAATCCAGTTTTACAAAGTCATGGTGCAAGAAATATTTATAACCAAGCAATAAATGCATTGAATAAAATATATTCGTTTCCAATCAAACATTGATCAATTGATAAAAATTAGTAGCATTACATTAAATAAAATTTGCTGACTAAATTCGATTCCAACATATTTTCCCAACTGTTTAGCAATAGTATAGAAAGCAGCAAGCATTACATTTCCTCGAAATATTACCATGAGCATTCAATGAATAGATGTAACTCCGTTTACCACGAATAGCCTCGCTGAGCTGAATCGCTGCATGCATGTGTACATATCGAGTATACAAATAAATATACAAATTGCAGGCAGAATGGTGTAACCACAAATGAAATTACCTTGTCCCTGAAACACGTAGCTGCGATTTCCACGCTGCCAGCTCGTGTGGTCGAAACCCAGCAATGTGGTGTCGATGCGCACGTTGGAGCCGCGCTTGTAAACTTTGTACGTATCACTCGGACACATTCGTGAGAGGAGTGGAACTGAAATGAGTTATTGCGTTTTTCAATATAAGAATATCCACACTTTAGAATGCTCTTTAAAGCTTTAGTACAAAATAGACGACAAACCCCAACTGGTGAACTCCCATTTCATCTCCACATAGAAGTCAGGTGCATCCTTGAGCTTCTGCAGCAGTTCGGGGATGCCAGCCATACGGTTTGAATACCGCTGGTAGTCTCTGCTTTGTAGGACCATTTGCAGCAGGACTGGATCGCCAGTTGATACAGCCTCCTGCACAACTGCAACAGAAATAACCTAATTTAACCTAAACCAATTAAATATAACCTATTTATTGTGGATTATATCCAACATAACCTAATCATTTGTAATCAAACCTGCATCATACCTGTCCATCCATCAGGATTCTCAAAGTTGACATTCGCATCGAAATTCAGCAGGACCCGCACGCAGTCCAGACGACCCAGTGTAACGGCCAGCATCAAAGGCGTGCGACCACGATTGTCAGATTTCTCCAATTCCAACTGCAACGAAACAAGCATAATATTACCCAACGTCAACGCATTGACTCGAATTCTAATCAACGTCAAAGCATATATCAAGACGTTCAAATAGTATTAGCTATTTGTAGGCTTCGTAATTGCTGTGTGGCTTCCTGATTTCGTTGATGATTTTTGCCTGTAACTGACTACTGGCGAACGAAATAAGTTTGTGAGCTGAAATGCGATGCAATTCGTTGGCTGCGTCACACCACTTTCAGACGGATTCCTTATGCATGAACAATTGCCCGCACATTTGCAAAAATGGATTTATTTACTTTATTGTGACCGAGTTCCTTCTCCAGTTGCTTGAAGTCATTCTGCCACACGTGCCAGTGCAGCGGATATTCGCTGCGGATGTATTCCACACCGACCATGTTTGCCACAGCGCGCACTCGCTAGCTTTGCACATACACCGATTAATTCATTCTTTTCTATGCTAAAATGTATTTACAAAAATATTACAAAATAAACGACGGGTAAGCAACTAGCGATTTGACACTTTATGACTGAACACAACCGTGTTTTGACGTCGTCCGCGCCATAGATAATCTATGTTAAAATAGGAATCACCCACACAAATGTGTGGCTTAAAATTTGCCCTCTTGGGATTGTGGTGCTAACTAACGGCGTGGTCTGAGAATCGGGAGGGGATAATAAATATAGTATTCCATTGTTCCATATGTTTTATACTTGAATTATATATCTTCCAATAAAAACACGATAACAAATGTACAACTATATTATATTTAAATTATGTTATAAAATAAATGACCATAAACAGATGGACATATCGTTGCACACTTGTGTGATGTAGTCTTTAATTTATCTCGTTCTAGTCAACATCCATATATCATGATGCACTCTGAATTAATTTGTACCATGCTGCAGTTGTATCGTTGTGGAATTTAGCCCTAGATTATACAGAACACAGCATTGAACCTCGAAACCGAAATATAACCAAAAAAGTGAAGCCGTTAGCGAAGATGGGCCTGACTCCCAGAGGAACTTTGGGTCTTCAGAGGGGGAGGGAAAATGCGAGCAGAAATGCTGCAAGCGGCAGCACCATGCGTGCTGGACAATAAAAACCTACGACGAGTACCATAATCACCGAAAATTGAGAGGATCATCATTTATGCTTTCACACACACACACACACACAAACACAAACACACACACACACAAACACACACACACACACACGCACGTGTATTATAGACCACATACGTAGTAGCAGTGCCATCTGTGCTCAATGATATTATCACTGTGAGCGTGTGAGCGTAGCTAAAAAACTGTTTTCCACCCTTCCCGCCCGCGCTTGTTGCATTACTTATATACCTTTCCATCTGTTCTCCCACCTATCGCACTCAGCATCCAAAGCATGCGTGATAACATTGAAACATAGGTGGCACTGCTCTTGACGTATGTACTGTATTGTCTCCCACGCTGTGAGCGTAGGTAAAAAACTGCCCTGAAACAACGCAAGCGGCTCTGCTGTACAAACCGCTGAGTCAGAGAGCAGCGATCATAACCCGAGCAAGTTTAGTCGACAATCATCGGTAAATTTCGCTTTTAATCAATTTGAAATGTATGCCTTCAGCGCCCTCTAATGTTTGTCGTCACCTCTATTCTCAATCCGTGGTGCCTCATTTGACATTACAAGGCCTGGTCCGCGCGCCACTCGACGGTTGCCGCCTCGTTACGCTAGTTGCCTATAAGTTAGGTAAGTAGTGGGAAATTGCAGAAGGGAGGCACTAAGATTTTATTCTGCTAATAGAGCCGTACCGACCTAACTCCAAATGTTATAGCATTTGCGATACCACCATTCGATGCACTAATTCTTGTTCTATCTGCATGAGCCAAAAAAAAAAACTAAATTATCCAAGTAGTATAGCCGACAAGTGAGATTTTCCAAAACATATTTCTAAATATTTTGAAAATAAGGACATTGCTCTCTGATAAAAAGTGCGACATATTTGGCGATAATACCATTAGATACACAAATTCTTCTTCTCTTGACTTCTTTTCAGAAATTTCAGTTATCTCGAGTAGTTTAACAAGAAAATTTTTTTTCAGAGTTTTTTCAGAGCATATTTTTGCAAATTCCGAAAATTCTGCATGTTTGAAAAGCTGTAGAACCCTCAGCAAAAGTTTTACACAGTTGAGGATTATCTCTTTCGAAGGAGCAACTCTTCTTCTTCCTTTTCGCGTCGAAAAAACATTGTTTCTTGATTTATTTGGGAAAATGGGATTTTCCAAAACCTGCGCAAAAGCAATGATGAAAACATGCGTTGGAAAATCGTGTTTTTTTCTGATAAATTATCAAAGATCATCAATTTTCTAAATTTGCCAAAATATACTTTGAAAAATTACATTTTCCGGCTAAACTATTAAAGATAAGAACATTTTCTAAACGTCGAAACAGAGACGAAGAGTTGTTCCTTTGAACAAGACAATGAGCAAACCTGTGACACTTCAGATAACATCACTTCAAGCTCTGGAAAAATTGATATTTGAGCTAAACTAATCAAGAGAATGTAATTTTTTCAATCGAGACTTATAACAGAAGAGTTTATGCATCGAAAGTTGCTTGCGGCAAATCAGTTAAAGCTGTAATGCCGGCACTACGAACTTTCAATGTTGACGAGTTTTCGAAATTTTCAAAACTTTAATTCGTAAATACTAACAGTTGAGTAATCAGCTGTTTGCCGCTATATTTACGGTAAATCCCCTCCTACTACATTAGGGAATGCAGCAATGGAACGAGGTAATGTGGCCACTTTGGTTAGCTGTGTATATTAGTAATACGTCTGCTTGTTGATCGACGTACTTTGCCCCTTGGAAAATATTTCAGCGATACGGTGCTTATCTATGTAGATGTGCTGTGTCTGTGGATCAATCCAAAGTTTCAGTTTAGTTTCAATCGTGAGTTTAGCCTTGCCGAAAACTGCAATTTAGACAAAATGGCTAGCTTAAATATTATTAAGAGATCCTTTTCGACTGGCCTCGCAAGGCAAGCGGCCATCAAGAATGTTACCGTAATCGGTGGTGGACTTATGGGGTCCGGTATTGCTCAAGTGAGTTGGAAGAATTATAATTGAGACAGAATTTCTACACTTTAAAAATTCTGTCGCATTTTCGAAGAATATTTTCTTCAATAGAACGTAGTGTGATATTAACAATATTATGATTTGCAATTAGAATGAGGAATGTAGAGATGTTCATTGCATTTTACTCTTGCTGATGTTGTTCTTTGAAAACTTAATCAATTTATTATTTTCTCACTATTAATACTCGATTATTGTACGATGCTTTAGAAACGTACCAATGCGTACATAAAAATGGTACAAATCTGTTATTAAAAAAAATCAAATTATGTTTATGTTTGATTTCTGTAGGTCGCCGCAGCAACCGGTCACAATGTAACGCTCGTCGAACTCAACGCAGACATCTTGAAGAAGGCGCAGACAAACATCGGCGTCAGCCTCGGCCGCGTCGCGAAGAAGGTGTTCAAGGAAAAGCCGGCCGAAGGCGAGAAGTTCATAGCCGAGACACTCAAGCGGCTGCGTGGCATGACCAGTGCCGAGAAGGGCGTGCAGGACGCCGACCTCGTCGTAGAGGCGATTATCGAGAACATGGACGTGAAGCATAAGTTGTTCAAGGCACTCGACGTTGCCGCGCCGGCAAAGACGATCTTCGCATCGAACACCAGCTCGCTCTCCATCGGCGAGATCGCGTCGGTGACGGCGCGCAAGGACCGCTTCGGCGGGTTGCACTTCTTCAATCCGGTGCCAGTAATGCGCTTGCTGGAGGTCGTGCGCATCCCGGAGACGAGCGACGCCACCTACGAGGCGATGATGGCGTGGGGCAAAGCGGTCGGCAAGACGTGCGTCACGTGCAAGGACACGCCCGGCTTCATCGTCAATCGTCTGCTCGTGCCGTACATGGCCGAGGCGGTGAAGATGCTGCAGCGTGGCGACGCCTCAGCAAAGGACATCGACGTGGCGATGAAACTGGGCGCCGGTTATCCAATGGGACCGATCGAATTGGCTGACTACGTCGGTCTCGATACGACTGCGTTCATCATCCAGGGATGGCACGACAAGTATCCGGAGAATCCTCTCTTCGAACCACCACAGCAACTGCTTGATTTGGTTAAGAATGGAAAATTCGGTATGAAATCCGGCGAGGGATTCTATAAGCACTCTAAGTGAAAACGTCCTTTTGTCATGTCTACTTATATTCGATTGTTATAATCTTTTCTTAACATATAAAGTTTATATTTTACAAATATAAACATTTGGTTTTATTTTCTCATAAAACATTCTTAAAAGTATAAAAAAACATAATGTATTGTCAACAATATACGTTTATTTATGTTTCATAGCCTTATAAACCTACATCAATTTCTTTTTCCGATCTTTTGCACTAAGCAAAATTTTGTCTATCAACTTTGCACGTTCTTCCAGTAACGACTTCTGTTTCCCATCCATACGACTTTCGCCCTGTCGTAGATGTCTCAAAAGAAAATGATGAATAAACAGACGCAAACTTTCCCTGAACATCTTCAGATTCTCCGACTGAGACACCTTTAGAAAAACCTCCTGACATTGCTCGACATCCTGCGCGAGAATAACACCTAGAAGAATCTGCCGCATAAAACGCAGTGTGATCTTGTCCAGCTCCCCAAATTGTACGATCTGCAAGGCAGTAAAACATTCTTTGAAAATTTCTTTTTATCTTCTGCATGTGCGGAAGACCCACCTTCAGTGTTGATATTGGCAGACCTTTCTCCAGAAACAGATACGTGAGCAGCTTTGCAAGATTTGATATTTGCGCCGGCGAACAATCGACGAGCGCTTGCAATTTGTCCCAAATGGAGCACTTGATAATCATCTGCAAATATGAGCATAAGTGGTGATTGCACAAAATGATGAAAATTTCCACATCTCATACTTGGAATTTTCTGTCGTAATCGCAGAATTTCTGAGCGAGGACGGCATAATAAGGATTGTAAACCTTCTCGGATAGACAGCAATGCAGCAGGACGTTGATAATCTCCCTCTCCTGCTGGTTCTTCAACCCAAGATGCAGAAGTTTCTCGAAGGCATCCATGTAATCCTAAGTTTGTATACACAAGAGAAATGTGATTGGAAATGGGTCAATTGCAATCGTAATATTACACAATATAAATGCAAATAAATGTGATGCATTCAAAGGGGTATAAAAGGGGGGCAGAAAAACTCCAGTCATTGTAACGGTTGTAACATTGTTACAGTTGTAACGTTGTCTTAAAGTATAGAAACTTTTAAAGTTTACTAAAAGAACTTTGTTAATCATCAAACAATATGCAGAAGATCAGCCTAGTTGTGCTTTTAATCGCTCTCTTCAGTGGAAATCAGGCTGAGGAGACTCTAAATCAAGAAAATCCATGCGTGTGCACCCGTGAGTACGCCCCGATTTGCGGAAATGATCAAATGACCTACGGCAACGATTGTTTCTTCCAATGTGCGAGTATCAAGAAAGCGTTGATCATGGTCCACCGTGGCAGCTGTGAAGAATGTTTGTGTGACGATCACGAGGCAGCACTGTGTGCGAATAACGGCTACACCTATCGCAATCGTTGCCTCTTCGAATGTGCACAAACGAAAGACGAAAGTCTTACAATCGCCTACGAAAACGAATGTGGCTGCGGATGCAAAGACGACTCCTATCACCCACTCTGTACCATCGACAATCGCGAATTTTACAACTTCTGCGACTACGAATGCAGCGGAAACAATGTGGAAATCATTTCGCATACACCATGCAATGATATTTAAGAGCTCGCCTCTTTCGTGCTCGTTTCATTCGTACTTCGTAAAAATTTAGTTAAAAATGTAGATTTGCAAACTATTATATAAAACAATAAATGCACGTACCTCAGCAGACATTAATATACAAAAGATATTTTTGCGTGTTTCAGTGTTCATATGTTGTTTCTTTGCCAATGCTAGTAATTTTTGCGAGAACGAACTTTTTGTTGTGTTATCCAAAGGTTTTTCGATGCGATCAAGTTCCTTTCCTGCCCATGCTGAGCCAACTATCCACCACTTGCCTTGTGCATCCGCTGAAAAATGAAAAAAACAGATTTTCAATTCATCAGAAGAGTTTATAAAAACGTTTACCTTTAAGTAAATCATCGAAGGAAATGTTCAATTGTGTCACATAGTTTCCTTTTCGTATAAATGACTTGGAAATCTTTTTCAAATGCTCACTGTAGCTGGTATCATAATTAGGAATCTTGTTCACGTTGTTGTTTTTAATTGCCAACAAGATTTCCAGCATAAACTTAACTCGAGGGCTGCAATCAACAACGTAAGAACCGTAAACATGATATCAATGTTACCTACTTATTGTTTGACATGTCATTTGTCGCTTTGCTTTGAAGATCTTGAATCAGAGTTTTCAGCGTAGCAGGATCGTCTTTCCTCAATGTAAATCCGACATTCTTCAACACGTTGAGAATACACTCTACGTGTTTTTCTTCAAATTTCTCTGATAACTTGGTGAGTACTTCATAAAGTAATTGACTAGAAAATAACTAAAAAAATAACGTTTATATAAACGTAAAATATAGGCTAAACATGCATGAATGTAATAAAACTAACTTTGAAGTTGTACAATTGTGCGATGAAGTTCACCGCATTGTCCGTGCTTTTATCGTCCATATTCTCATCATAATCCGTGAGTATCCTTGCGAACTTCTGTATAGCTTGTTGTAGGAAGAAGGCGCCTACTTCTGAGCCAACGTTTGCATGAAGTATCACTATGAGAAGGACGTGCTCCATCAGGAGGCGTTCAGGACAAGGAATATTTGTGATTAAGTTCTCGAACATCGTTTCCGCGAGCGTTTCGTTCATGTCATGACGACTATTACTACTATAGAGCCCTTCAATCTGTCCGGAAATGCTATGCATGTTACTCTCGGCTAGACGATTGATTAAACCTTTAAGCTGTCGCTTCAAACGCAGATTTGCATTGGCGCTACGTTCCTCTGCAGCTCTAGCTGCGGGAGGGACGTATTTATTCGTCACGTCCTTTTCTTGAACGACGTGCCCTTGTTTATCACGAAGTCTTCCATAGATATCTTGCTCATATATGGTTCCATCTTCTTTCTTATCTTTCAAATCTTCGTTTATTGATTTACTTGACGCGGAATCATCATTATCATGTTCTGAGACGCTTTCTTCATCTTCCGAGAGGTTCTCCTCAACATCTGGGAGGTTTTCTTCATCTTCTAGGTCACTGTCTTCAACTTCTGAGAGGTTTTCTTCGCCTTCTTCACCAAATTCATCATCAAAATCTTCATTTTCTATATCCATGCCATCTTCAGAACCATTTTCATCCGCTGACAAATTCGGTTTCACTGTTTTCTTCTTGGTACTAGTTTTCTTGGACTTATTCTCCTTGCCGCCAATCATGAGATCAAAATCTTCATCAAAGTCATCATTAACATTGTCCATATTCATTTCAGTACCAACAACATCTCTAATATTATCAGAATTGCATACTTCCAGTAAATCTAAGAGAAAATACGCTTTAAAACGTCAGTAATTTAAGGAAAGGACTACTTACAATCAAGTCCATCAGCAACAAACGTTTTAGGTATACTTTTACTCTTCCTCTTGTTCAGTTTCAATTGTTTTGCTAGTTTCTTGATGTTTTTATCCTCCTCCCAATTAGCCTCAATCATCTGTCGGTTCCTCTGCTTATGCATTTCATCCTTGAGTTGTTTCGCAGCCTTTTTCTCCTTCTCAACATTTTTCGCCACCGATAATTGATTACTACGACCATCTACCCTCTGAGAAAGTTTCTTATTCTGTGGCAAAGACTTCTTCGTTTTAATATTAGTTGTAGTCTCAGCAAGTGTGTCTTCATTTTGACTTTTATTCCTGTTTGTATAGTATACATTCCTTCTTACTTTCTTGTCCTGACGTTTGGCTTTACGTATATTCTTCCGAGACTGCCGTTGATTGGAAGTCTTTGACGTTTTATCAACTTTCTTTGCAGTTTTCATGTTAATGTTACCCAACTGCACGTGAACTTGTTTGGTTATGTTGTTATTATTCACAATCAGAGAGATTTCGAGGCTGAAAGCATTGAAGTCTGAATACATGGACTGCAAATAACCTTAAGAAGCACAATCAAGGTGCAACTGTTAACTGTCATTTGCGGTCCAATTTTGGACGAAACATGTCGTTATTAATAGTCCATGTATTCATGCGTCAATGAGGGGTTGTCAGAACAAATACCTCATTCTAGTTCGGCTATGTTCGCTTAATGATAATTCGTACACTTTGTGATCGTAAATTATATGCTCATCTTCAATACTATCAAAATAATCCACTCGTAACGTTACAAGTCCGAAACATTATAAATTATGCTACGACCAAAGGCCCTCTCCCAAGTCCTCGGACAAGCAAACACAGGAGGCGTAGAAAACACTTTGTAGGTTATAACAGCTCATAAAATTCTTTTGTTTACATGGCACTTTATTTTATTTTCTAGATTGTTGAATCCAGAAGGCTCACTGTTGGCATACAGCGGCTATGGCGATAACGATGCACGCGTCACCGCCGCGATTGCAAGCAACATCTGGTGCGCGTACGAAAAAAATGGTATGAATGTATTCAGGGAGGACAGACCCCAAGTGATTCTCATGGAATGTCTGGAGGGCAGGATTGCTATCACACAAGTCGCACATCTTCTGCTGTGTTTATACGCAAGAAACACTGTTGGTTTTGGCATGCTGAAGGAAAAGGCGAACGCCTTAGCTCTTTATCTCGAGAATCCTCTTAAGCAGATAGTTTCCTCATGATTTACCATCAGATAGATAGCAGTAATGAAGACTATATTTTCCATTATATACAAAAATAATTATTATTATTGATTGTACACGTTCTTTTAATACATATTATTTCTATTTAGCAACTTTATCGTGTGGTCTTATTGAGCTATGTTTGTTATTCTATTAATTTCATGCATTTACGTTATTGATTAATGAATCCAGTCACTAAAATGAATTCCTATCAAATACGATATGCTTCGCCTGTCAACGTAATTAACCTTTTTATAAAATTACGGCATATTTTGAATTTCAACATCATCCCGTTTTTGTACATCTGCAAGTGTATTCTTATTAATTTCTTCTTTATCCACATCACAAGCTGGTTCTTCTTCTATCCTCTCGTTGACTATTGCTTGTTTTGTATCACTATCTATTTCATCAATCTCTTTTTCCTCCTCGCTTTCTTCCTCTTCAGATTCTGACAGTTTCGGCTTCTTTGAACCTTTCTTCTTATTCTGCTTCTTTCTCAGTCGCTTTGCTCGTTTCTTGGCTGTGGCATCCTCAGACTTTTTCTTGTTTTCCTCCAATTTATCATGATATTCATTCTCCAGCTTCTCCCAGGCGGCTCGTTTTTCCATGAAATGTTGCCGAGCATATTCTTTTCGTCTCAAATGTCTGTAGACGTGAAATTCCCCAGATCCAGCACCAGCACTGGATCCCATTACATTCCGAACGAAATCAGGAATCACGGGAGGGCCGCGACTTTTTGGTTTCTCCGGTATCACAACTGGTTTATCCTGCAATAATAAGCATATTAGTGTCGACGTACAAATTGAGTAAATACAACTTACAGGATTTTTCATGAGTTTATCCAGTTTTGCTCGTTGAGTATCAGCCTGTGAGCGAGCCACATGTGGACGTGAAGGTACCTCGCGTTTGATTTCATCCTTAATTTGAGACATTTTCGTTGTGCGTCTTTGGAAACACACATTTAAGGTTACCAGAAGTAAACATGTATGACTGGTTGCCTATAGCAAATCTAGTACATTAACAGCTTTAGAATAGGGGATTTTAGTTTCTCACTGTTAATATTTTAAAGCAAAGGTTGGCACTCCTACATTTGTTTGAAACAAATGAATCTATTCGTTAAGTTAATTTCATTTTAGTTAAACAAAGTGAAAATATCCTACCATATTTCATAATACCACATTTTCGTGGTAAGTTATTATCGTAATATTATTTATTAAACAAAATCGAAATTGTTGTTTGAGTATTACAGAATTCAAATCCACACAATGTCGGTAATATTAACATCCATGTCGCCAACTCCAAATAGCGCGATGGATAAAACGTATGCAGAAATATTTAACGTCTATATAAGTTCGCATATATTTCTAAAGGAAGTTATGCCGTGTGCAATTTGCTCAGTGCTATATCGTCGCATAAACTTCATGCCTGAGTACATAAAAATCCAACAAATCGAAGATACATCTTACGCAGCGTTTCGATCAATTATTCCCAAGCAGCATTGCGTGTATCCGTTGTTTTGTTCTTTTATCCATGTGGCGAATTTTCTCCACAAGAAATACGTAAGTATTGTCTTGCCTTGTTTAAAATAGCTATCATTACTTAATGAGCCGATTTTTTTTCTTTTTAGTTAAAGGAATTAACTATTCGAATCGAAGATGGCAGAAACGCGACGCTTCTCGAAGAGATAGTCTTTCGTTTCAAATATAATTCAGATGAACCAAGGTAATGTGTCTTCAATTTATCGGATTTTGACGTTATGAAAAAAATGAATCTAACATTTTTTGCAGTCAACAATTTATTGGTAGTACTGCAAGAAGCCAAGTCGCCGAGTTTTTCAAGAAGATCAACATGATCTCGAATGAATATCGTCATCCTGAGGAGCTGATTCAAATAAAGTACGGCCTTTGTTTCTTGGAAGGTAATGTTTTATGTTCGTAATATAATGAAAATTACAGAATTAACTAAATGTCGTTGTATTTATATATAGATGTGCCAAAGGCGATTATTTCCAAAGACTTCCAACCGATTAAATGGCCCCGAAATACGTTGCCTCTGATGGATATTGCAAATTTGCAAACCGAACATTTCCAGCTTAACGTTGGCATGTCAAAGCCATATCAAGGGGATGGTTCACAGGAATCGAGGAAATCTATTAACACGGAGGATGATTCTGCTCCTAGTTCATACAACAAAGTCAAGAATTACCGTTCGAGGAAACGACAGAGTGAAGAGTTTGAGAATTACGACTTCGAGAACTTTGATTTATTAAATGCAGAACTACCGCCACTTCATCGTACGTCACCTGCTTACCGTTCGAAGCAAATAAGAAAACTTGTTCGAATGGAGGCAGTTGGGAAGGAGCTGGCGAAATTTGTAAAAACGCCGTCCACATCTGTGGCTTCGTCGTTCTCTGATGATATGTATCCCATATTACCGCGAAAGGGAATGTTTTAGAGAAAGTACTACACCCTCCTTATACGTTCAACTAGAAATAGTATTGTTTTGATTATTTACTACTCTAAAAATTACCATTGTTTAATATTCTTCTTGTATTATTTAATAATATAATATGTGAAAGATTATGTTGTTCTTCAAAATATGTGTAATTAAAAACATTTCTGTAAATAAAGTGGTGTATAATTACGTATACCGGTAAATATAAGAAAATATCGAAATTTCCTATATTTATTGGTTTCATTGCTGGGATCAACGCAAAAGGTCGTGATTCAAAATTTTAGTTAACCAATTAGTTTGTTACTAATCGACTGCGGAAATTTAATAATAATAAATATATTTATAAGGTTATCAAACTCTAAGTTGTTTTGTCGAGAAAGCCGAAAATAAAAAAATTGCAAAAAATAAAATAATTCAAGGCCTTTTATTATTGTTGACACAGATTTGTCTACATTTACCGGTATCTAGAATTAGGTTAAGATTCTGCAAGACATTCATTTGCTGCAAGACACTGTGACTTAATTACAGTGTTTTATTTCTCAAAAGGTAAATGATGGCTAATTATGTTGTTAAAAGTTTGAAAATATCTAACCTTACTTTCTCCAATTGCAAACAACAGTAGAGTACCAACACGATGCAAGAAATATTTAAACGTTTTATCTGCACGACTGTTCCAAATCTTCGGAAAATCCAAGCAACAAATCTCAAAGGCAAGAAGAAGAGCTCACAGGAGTGGATTCAGCGTCAACTCTCCGATCCCTACGTGCAGAAAGCCCATGTTTCCAACTATAGGTAAAGTTAACATAGTGTTTAGAATTGTTACAACGTTAAGAAATTGCAGGTGCAGAAGTGCCTTCAAATTACACGAGATTGACGACAGATTCAAAGTTGTGACGTCTGCAGATGTTATAATCGACTGCGGGGCAGCACCAGGCTCGTGGTCGCAAGTAGCCAAAGAAAGAAATCCATCCAGTACAGTGATAGCCATCGATAAGCTCCAATTGTTTCCGATTGAAGGCGTCCATATCCTTGGCAATCAAGACTTTACCACTGCGCATGAGAAAATAAGGCAACTCCTGGATGGCAGAAAAGTGAATTTGGTGCTGTCTGACATGGCACCGAACGCTACAGGACTGAGAGCAATGGATAGTGAATTGATTGCAACACTCGGTTACTCAGTCTTACAATTCTCACTCACCGTATGCGAAATAGATGCTTCGATTATCATTAAACAGTGGCAGAGTGCAGAGGCGCGAAAACTAAGGGGAGATATGTGTAAATTCTACGAAAAAGTTAAAGTTGTGAAACCGAATGCCAGCCGGGCAGATAGTGCTGAAATATTTTTAGTTGGTAAACATTTTAAGGGAGTTTCGGGAAGTTGATGTTGTCAGGAAGTTGGGTGTATGTTTCTGTGAATCTAGTAAGTTATAAATGTGTACAAAAAAAAACTTATTTTATATTTAACAACTTTCCATGATTATGTACACACCAAAGCAAATGCATGAAAGATTGACAGCCAGTAGAAAATGTTTTTGGGATTGCGATGATGTTTCAACGCAATTAATACAGGTGGATGTAGTCACATCATTGATCCGCCTCTTCGTTCAGATAGTTGATGGCGATCTGTTCGAGGTCGTCGAGGCTGAGGCTCTTCACTTTCGCGTGGAAATCAGACATGAACTCCTCGAGGATCTCCTTCGTCTGCTCCTCGGTGTAGTATTTGCGTAGGAAGCGCTCCAGCACCACCGGGAGCGACTCCAACTTCTTCACGACGAGGTGGATCTTTGCGCCGTCCTGAATCTTCTCATAGAACGACACCGGCTTGTCGTCCATCAACGTCTTGCCGAAGTAGACGAGCGTCTGTAGGGCGACGGGCACCTTCAGCGCCGATTCGATCTTCTTCTTCACGTCATGAATGCTCGTGTCGGCGCTCACCTCTACCATGCAATCGTCGCCACCGATCACTTTCACGAACAGCTTCATGTTGCCCGCGAGTAATTTGTAATGTTTGTCTCCAAGTTCGAGAAATCGAACAAATAACGGAGTGGGAACGAGAGCCGCGATGTGAACGTAATTAGTTCGCACAATCAGCTGAATTACTCGTAAATGTATGCAACCATCTTATCACAAAGTACAGTTAGTTGCATATGTTTCTTTATAAATTGTGATGCCTACCACACGGGTTTCACTCATATACTACGAGTTATACGTTTGAAAGCTTTAATCTATTTAATACATAGAGGCGCTAGTGTGGTTAAAATTCAAAGGTTGCCACTAAGCTTGTCACAAAAAGAGAAACCCGAGTCTCCGGGTTTTGTAAATCTGCGGGTTTATTCTGTTACGGTTTTGTCTGTGAAAGCCCGGGTTTAAATACGAACAAAAACTCGTTTACAGCGCCACCTAGTGTAATATTAAAAGACTATACGCATGAAAGTTTTCATGCGCATTTTCATTAGCTATTAAAATGTATATAAATAGAAACAAAAATTTAGAAAAAGATAAATTCAATTACCAGTATTCTCAAAAAGAATGGCTATTCTCATTCTTCCAAATATGCATGAAATACAATCACTGGTCAATGTGAGGAAAGATTGGAGGCTTCGTTCGCTAGTACTACAAATAAACATGTTAAAGCACAAGCTGATACGTGCCGCAATCGCGGGAGCAATTAATCGCTGTTGTTTTAGTGACAAGTATAAACACGTTCTCGCGCACTCGCCTCGATTTCGGTTTGGAAACAGACAATAGTGGGACGCAACCGCGTCGATGCTGGTATCGGAACCCGATACTCTCAAGATCAGCTGTTTCTGGTATAGAACTCGTAACTTTTACGTAAATCCGAGTTAAACCCTTGAAAATAAAAGCCCGGTTTAACCCGAAACTAACAAAGCGGAAAACCGAGTAACCCGCAATTATCGGGTACCCTTGACATGCCTAGCTTTCACGATGTAAGAGTTAAGAAAACAACTCAATTTTGCCGGGTTAGTGATCATATATGATCACATATCATATATGATTGTGTTAATGTTTGTTTCAAGTAGCTAGGTGCAATATTGTTAATTTTACTGCGATTTTTGTAAAATACAGTTGAAAAGAATGCATATACCGCCTGCCTATGCAGGAATACAAGAAATTGGAGCGGCTCAGAGCACTTCTGGCATTGTTCGCGGGGATTTTAGGAGGTTTATCGTACGTTTTCAGGGGACTACGACACGCTGGATATACAGATGTGGCATACTCAATGATTTCTCAACGATTATACTATCTTTGGGCTTCATAGGATTTTCCGAAACAAACTACATTAATGAAGAATTCTAAGATTAGAAATTATTATAAAAGAAAGCCCTCGTAGCGCTAATTGTAAGAGTATTACCACAGGCAATTTGTTGTTATCACACTTTACTATCCATATTAATCATACATTTATTCATGCGCCAATGTCAACGAGTATATTTCAAAATTTCATTCATTGTCAGTAGATTAGATACGAAAATACACCTGTGAATATGCATTCGCCTATTGACTTTTATGAAGCGTTCTTCATTGAAACTTATTCTTTCAAAAGCTAAAAAGCTGTGCTAATTCGCATAAGCATTACGTCCCAATTATGTCTTGTTGTACTAATCATTTACTAACTGCAGTTTTGTATGCCTTCCAAGTTGTCAACGCAGTTTATAATCAACTGCAGCATACTAAACATGTTAGATCATAGACTAACCATATCTAGACCTCCCACTCTAGCGGGTTTGTTTGGTTCCAAATTTACTAGCGCCACTACCCAATCGGCCGTTTCCTGAACTACTTCGCCAAACAATTTTTTTCCAAATATGACAAATTACAGTTAAACTTAATTGAACAGAACGAGTAATAACTGTAATCGAGACGGGTGAATAAAACAAAATAATCGAAATAACAAAATGTATACAAAATCACAGAAAAAAAACATAAGTAACAGAAAAATTTTACTATATTACCCATTTACTCCGTCTAGATTCACATTCTTGGAGCTTTCAAATAAATTGGATCTTTCACTCTTTTCAACCTTTCATGATTCCCTTTTATACATCTATTCACATTTGCGCAATAGTTATGTATAAACACTTTAAGAAAACACTTTTAAAAACATTTGATGTTGGGTCAGAGCACCCACGCAAAGTAATGTGTTGCTCGCAGAATGATTCCAAAATCTCCCCATAATGTTTGTGAATACCATTTGAAACCCATTTTTATAAAGCAATCCAAAAGAACGCGATGAGAGGGAATGCACAATGGTCGCAGAACGCACGAATCGCTAGCGATTTACGAGTATACCCGATTTTAATCGAACATTGGTAAACAACGTAACCTCGAAAAATCTTTGCAAGCGTGCAGCACGGTGCGGCACTTTCTTGCTTGTCGACATTTTATCGCTAGCGATTCGTGCGTAAATATGTTTTAATATACCACTAGCGCCATGCAACGTGTGTTGCTTGAACTACCGGTGTTGCCAAAGCGAGAACTCCCCCTCCACCAAGAGTTGGAGTACCCTGTGTTAGATGTATGCAATGCAAAAGCGTCGTACGAATGATGCTCGTAAAAAGATCCATACGCAATATTATGCATATTTGTATGCGCTCATCGCGGATAACAAAGTCGAATATGAGAGGCGATTAACAAACGAATGATAAACAGTTCATACAATAGTGGATAGGCAGGTTTTCTCTTGAATAGAAACGGGAATAGGTGTACGTTCAACATTTTCGTCGGTTTTATGTACTTTTGATTGCTTTACCATTGTTTCAACCGATGTTAAATTTCAGTTTGTTGGAATCAGTAACATTTTCAACGAGTTTTATCGTCAAAATTGTCGAAATTTGCGATAATTCTGTTGAAAAGTGCGGAAACATTGCGTATGTTTTGTTGAGGATAAAACAGAAAGGTGGGCTCGTTTGCAGTGCTTTCACAATTTCATATGCTCGAGCAACACGTTTTCAAGCGCATCAGTCGTTTGGGGACCAGCTGATAGTGTGTCACGCACAACATATAAACATTGCATCGTTTATGCGTTGTTTTGGTGCATCGCAGCGATATCCACTTTTCCAAACGATTCAACCAACGAAATTGGGCGTAACTTCGTTCGCATCGTTTACACCAAATATATTTACGGTAAAGTAATAACACCATATACATTCATATACATTTGTTGCTATGTAACTGCTGTAAATATTCTAATATTAGATCTATTCATGCTTTGTCATATTACTGGTTTTTTTTTCTCGTTCATTTCGCTCAACCATATCAC
The DNA here is from genome assembly GCA_027575185.1 of Mimaenictus wilsoni. Classification (NCBI taxonomy): domain Eukaryota; kingdom Metazoa; phylum Arthropoda; class Insecta; order Coleoptera; family Staphylinidae; genus Mimaenictus; species Mimaenictus wilsoni. The sequence continues at coordinate 7,604 of JAODAC010000318.1, read as the reverse complement.
AAATATCTCGGTAATTATACGCTCCGTTGTAGTACTTAAAAAAACCGGTTTATACAAATGGATCCACGACGTAATAGTAACATTTTTAATGGTAATTCCAGTGATCTATTCATTATGGATGAGGTCGTAGGGCCACTGCGTTATGCATACATGTGCGGTAAGACTCGTCCGATTGCGTTTCGCAAAGAGCAGCTGCGAAACGTGCTTCGCCTGCTCGAGGAGAACACCGACGAGATGGTGCAGGCGCTGAAGAAGGATCTGCACAAATCGCGCTTCGAGACCCTGCTGATGGAGGTAAAGATGATCAAGAACGATCTGCTCGACTTCATTCAGAACCTGGATATCTACATGCAGCCGGAGCGTCCCTCACGCGCTTTGGTCAACTGGTTGGACAATCTTTACATTCTTAAGGAGCCGTACGGCGTCGTGTTGGTGATCGGCGCGTGGAATTATCCGCTGCAGCTACTCTTCATACCTGTAGTGGGTGCCATCGCCACAGGCAACTGCGTCGTGATGAAACCGTCCGAGAATGCTCCCGCCACGGCTGCGTTCATCAATCGCATGGTGCCACGCTACCTCGACCAGGATTGCTACAAGGTTGTATGCGGCGGCGTACCGGAGACTACGGCGTTGTTGACTGAAAGATTTGACTACATCTTTTACACGGGCAGTGCGTACGTTGGTCAGTTGGTACATAAGGCTGCAAATCGCTATTTGACGCCGGTTACTTTGGAACTGGGCGGCAAAAGCCCGATTTATATCGATGAATCCGCTGATATACGCATGGCAGTGAAGCGCATACTTTGGGGAAAGTATGCGAATGCTGGTCAAACTTGTATTGCACCTGATTATCTCATGTGCACCGAGGCTGTAGAGCGGAAGGTGTTGGCGTGTGCACCGGAGATTCTCGAATCGTTCTATGGCAAGGACCATCGCCACTCGGCCGATCTAGGGCGAATTGTTAACGAGCGTCAATTTAAGCGTCTAGCCCATCTTCTACAAGGGAGTAAGGTGGCTATCGGCGGTGTGATGGACTCTCAGGAGTTGTATATCGCTCCTACCATTGTTGTTGGAGTCTCTTCTACCGATCCAATCATGAGAGAGGAGATTTTTGGCCCTATTCTACCGATCATGCGTGTAAGAGATCATTATGAAGCAATCGACTATATCAATCACGGCGAGAAACCTTTGGCGATGTACATATTCTCTTCGAACGACTCCATCAACTGGGAGTTCTTAAACCGCACCAGCTGCGGTGGTGTGTGCATCAACGATGTAATTATGCACTTCGCTGTTGATACGTTCCCTTTCGGCGGGGTTGGCGCCAGCGGTATGGGAGCGTATCACGGAAAGTACACTCTCGACACGTTTACCCACCGAAAACCGTGCTTGTACAAGTCCTTCAGCAAAGTCGCCGAAATACTCGCGACTGGTCGTTACCCACCCTACACCGAAGGCAAACTCAAATTCATCGATTTCCTTGTCACCAAACGCAAGCCTTTCTCCATCCCTTACTTTTCACAATTTCTGGCTTTCGTCTTTGGCTTGCTCACCGCTTACCATTTCAGCAAAGGCACCTTTACGTCTGCTTTCAAATAAGTTTTTTATATATAAATCTACAACATACAACACTAACACTTAAAGTTTCTGTAAGAAGGTTAACTCGGAAACAAACGATCAAAATTGGACGTAATTAATTGAATGTTTTAAAATTTATTGAATTGGCTATGCAACATTGTTGCAAATTTAATGGTGGTAGTATTTCAGAAATAACAATGTTTGACCCGTAAACGTAATAAATCTATTGTGATAACTATGTATTTTTGTATTGATTCATACAATAAAGGGTGTAATAGAAAAGCAAAGTAGTCTTTGGTAGGCAGTTATTGATAAAACAAGTTTGATAACCATGACGGGGACAGAAATAAACCTGTCTCGATTGGCATTTTACAAACGATAATATTGCATCGCACACGATCGTTATTTTACAATTTTTTACTTTGTGGAAAAATGGAGTGGCCCAGTAAGAATATTCCTAAGGGTGGAATTTTCAACCGCCCACGTGTCCGATATACACCTGAGACACAAGCTTTTGTCCGAAGTAAGTCTAGTAGTCTGTATTTTTTGACTTTCTCTGAAATTACTTCGGTTGCTCTCTCTCTCTCTCTCTCTCTCTATGCTCAGCGTTGATCAACGAGAGCAAGATGAGCACGTTACAGAGGAACAAAGTTAACTACTCGTTGCGTAATGGAGAACCGCTGCCACCCCTACCGCGCGAGATTAACCCGCAACGACGTGGCGTCCTCTTCGACGTGCACACCAGGCCCGGCAGTTCAAAGCGCCGCTCTTTGGACACGATTCGCCAGAGTGGTGCCTATGAAAGGGAACCCTATCGTCCGAACCCACATTTTCAAGATCGGGAGAAGGCTAAGGCAGAACTCGTTGAGAAAATGGCGTTTGGCACCGTCAAACCAGAGAAACCGAAGAAAGCTTCGAAGAAGGACAAACCGCAGGAATTCAATCGTTTTGAAGAATGTAAGTTCATTTTTGTTAACACATTTTATCTATAAAGCCGCTTTTGTTGAATTTTCTACGTTATACAGTGAAAAAAGAAATCAAGGAGCGTGAGGATTGGTTGAGTGAAATGGAAGCTCTCGGCGAAGGTGCCAAATACCGCGGATTGATGCGTCTACAAATCTTAGAGCGAATCAAAGAAATGGAAACCCTACGCCCGGAATAAACAGTTTCGATAAATATATTTGTACCCGGCCATTTTGGAAATAAACTCTCGCGTTTTTTGGTTGCCATCACGCGTGCATTTAACAAATGTGATAAATTTATTAAGGCACGCAACTATAGGGAATTACGAATCGATAATGCGCTTGTTTGCGACAAGCGTAGGACAATTCCATGGCGTTGACAAACTCGAAATGTGCACTAGAACACACCGTGACAACACACGCCCAAGACACGATTCAGGTCAGCTTGTTCCCATTTCGGGCCGCCAGGTAAATTCGGATTGTTTAGACGTGCAATCAATAATTAAGCAGTTGCAATCAAACATTAGAGGAACACAGCATGTGCTGAATCAAGAAACGAACACTACCCTGAATCCTGAATTTGGCATCTCCGTGAAATGCATCTATTTACGTTCATTAGCATATTATTCACATGTTGCTAAACATACACATACGCTGGGGAGGAAGTTTCCGGTTTATGGGTGCCAACAAACTATTATGTAAACTCGGCAGCAGAGAAGCGGAAATAATTGAAAAATCAATTTATACCGCGCTTGAAATCACTTCTACTTCTTGCATGTTACTTTCAACACATGTGCTAGAAAGTTGATTAGTACCGTTGGTTTGTTGGACGCGACAGACGTTTCGTTTTCACCTCATTTTAGCACGAACGTGTTTATTACTTGTCGTCGCTTAATTGACCTGAATATAATTCATTATCCTTCACGAAAGGGTATTTAAATGGCTAGGGATTTAGTAATTTAAAGGCGTATAAATGTTGGAGTAGTTATAGCACAAACTTTTTTTGTTTGAACGAATCGATATTTCATTACTAAATGGCATTTAATCGTGACTGAAACGCTGAGGTTCGTTGCCATTGAATAGATAGAAATACATATATCTTCTGCAAACCCATGTAGGATTGAATAGATATAAAAAGAGAAACAACAACGGTATCATTAACGATCCGAACGTTAAATTGATTTTTTTTTGGGAAAGTTTAGCTAAATTATACCCCAAAAAACGTGTTTAGTTATTGCGAAGTTTAAGTATTCAAATTACGTATTTTCACCGAAAATTGGGTTTAAACTCATCGGGAGATCGGTAAACACATTGAGAAATAAGTATCTTTAACGCTTCGGAAGTTATTATTGGACTTCTGATTTTTTTGGGAAAGTTTAAACAGCTTCTTTTCACTGAAAAATATGATTCTACATATCGGGACATTTGTAATAACATTGGGAGCTGCTTAGCTTTAGCATTTCGAAAGCTGGCATGATTTCTGATATGTTGGAAGGGTTTACCTTAGATATGACAGAAAACGTGGTTAGATGTGATTAAACGACTTATTTTCACTGAAAATATAATCAAACATATCGGGACACCAGTAAACACATCGAGAGATCCGTAGCTTTAACGTTTTGAAAGCAGGCATATGATTTCTGATATGTTGAAAGGGTTTGCCTAAAATATAGTGGAAAACGTGTTTAGATGTGCTTAAACGTTATTGCGTATCTTTATAACTGTGAAAGTTAACATGTGATTTCTGATACAATGGTAAAGTTTACCTAAAATTTACCGAAAAAAAAACATTTTTAGACGTGTTTAAATGACCCATTTTCACTGAAAATTATGTTTAAACACATCGGTATCCTGAACGGTACACATACGGATCATAGTGGACTATATTCTATATTTCGTTAATTTTATAAACATAAATTAAAAGTGAGACAATTTAAGAGGAACTAGTTAAACTTTCTGTTGTTAATATATAGAGTGGAAGTTGTGTAGGGCAATATTTATGTTTTCCGTTATCAAATTCGCTTATTTTGTGCATGTTTTCGCAGGAAAACTAGGCACATACCGTTCAAGGTCGCGCACGGTAAAGATTTACGGCGATCAGCGGCATTTCGCGCCTTCGCACACCTACAAACGCGACATGAGCATAGAGGGTGCGCTCACCGGGGGCAACTCTTTCGCGTTTCAGAACGGCTTGTTCACAAATACGCACGCATTGGAGCGCTGATACCGTGCATGAATATCGAACTAGGCCGAGACGCCGCGGAATTGAGCATTGTATGGCATCCCCTCCCAACGCTAAACACTCCGACCTTTCCTCCCTTCTGCCGCCACCGTCGTCCTGATCCTGGGCGCTCTCTGTCGGCAGCGGCCTCCGCTTATACATTGCTGCAGTTGCGTCGTCGGCGGTGCACGAAGCGGGCGGATCGCGTTGGACGGCAGCGTGCCGGGGGTGGACTGGGACGCCCTTGTCTGTTAAAAAAAAGCGAATCGAAAAGTTGGCACCCTGCCAATTCGAGGTTTTCTGAATTAAACTGTGCAGCAGCCGCGTTTTCTTCAACATGCGGAAATTCATCAACGCCTTCTTGGAGCGTTCGCCCAGCAAGCAGAAGATGCTGGAGAAGTTACCAGCTCGACCGACACCACAGAGCGAAGTTGTTCGCATCACCTGCATTTTGATTGCAATCGTTTTCTTTGTAAGTTACATTTTACACAATTATCTTGTTTTCTGAATTATTACCCTTTTCTTCTCGTCATGGAAATAAAGGTAATTAAAAAATGTGTGGGGTATTGCAGGTCACAATTGCGTTGGTTACCACATTGGCGATTCTCGGCGTGATGAAAACCATCTATGTATGGGCTCTCCTCACCACAGACATTAATGAGGAGCAGATGCTCATCAAGCACAAGTTACACAATCAAGCAAATATTCAGAAATTGAATAAATCGCTGGATCGCGAGACAAGTACGTATCAAACCAAATAAAACTTTCCTGGATAATTGCCAAAAATGGTCCTCGACCATTTTTTTTCATTTTATCTCAATCTGAACTTTGGAAATCGCACTTTGGTACAATCAATCAAACCTTTTTTTTGGTACAGTGTATTCGTCAATTTGCCTCATTGTTGCTGGCTTTGGTTTTCAATTGTCCTGCGCGTGCATCGTCCTGCTCTATGGACTCCTTACGAAGAAGGCACAAGCGATCTACGCATGGATAATCTTCTCCTGCACGAATCTAGCGTGTCTCGGAATCGTGCTACTGTTCATGGACCGCTTCACAAAGATACCGATTGACAATAAGGGCGTCGACGCATGTTTAGAGGGTTTCGCTATAGCTGTAGTACTCTATGACATCCTGCTCTTTTACCACAGCAAGTCGATGGCGCCCAAAAAGGAGAAGATCGTCGTGAAGGCGTACGGGGGATATACGCACACCGTCAGCCCTAATCTGGAATTACCAGCCAAGTCCGTCGAAAACTACATTGTCTAGATTCTTTTTCTGTGGTCATCCATCCAGACAAGTCGCCCGTAAAGTTCGCTACCCGCCCGTAAATACACAAACACAATCCCCCTACACTCCTCCCTAATGACCTATCTCCTAAAAAACACCACCTACGAAGCAAGTCCTTGTATTGAAACGTTAAATAAATCTTGTGCATTGGCGAGTGCTCTCGCTTTTCTAACGATACTCGTAGTCTCTAATCAACGATATATTAACTATGCATTGGTGCCTCTAATTGTATGTTAGACGAAACGAAAGGGGCGCGTCGAGATCATGAATTATGAATTATCTGATCAGACGTGATCAGATATCTGGTAGCATGATCATGCGAATATGACACAAATGCTGGTAACTGGAGCCCTGAATCCTTTGAATTCAATCTATATATTTTTCGTAAAAAAAAACGTGGATCGAATTGCGCCCGCGAAATATAAACGAATAATCATAGAGAGATAGCATATTTCAATAGCGTCTATAAACGTTTACTAACTACTTTTCAGTGAGAACGATGCCTTTTCCGTAAAATAAAATAAATTTACAAAACAGAAAAACAAATTATGTATGTTGTTCAGACACTTGACGAGTAGAATATCAATTTTCTGTGATAGAGACTTATTTATTAAATAAAGTTATTCCTCTCTTACGAACTTGCTACCGTATCCATATGAAATAATGTATTTAATCCGATATTCTGACAATAAAATAATTAATCATATTAATTGAATATATTATCACAGAGTCAGCAAGTTAGCTTTAAACTTCCTCACGCGTAGTCTCAAAGAAAACAAAGGAAGATCCGTACCATCTTTAAAAGTGTAACCTTATATGGGTGTGAAGCATGGCAACGGCCTGAAAACCTATAGTTTTTAAAGCTATAGAGATGGACTTTTTGAGGCGGTCGACGTGAACAGTAAGAGACCGAGTAACTGGGCAGTTATCATAGATGATTTCCAACGGATCTATGCAAAATCACCGCGGTAAATTCAACGGCCTCGTTTTAGACGTCAATTTGCCTTTAATATATCTCCATTGATCCATTTAAATTAATTACATATTGGGTGCATGTAATACTTTTGTTTGCGGAATATTCGCTATAGTTGTAGTGCCCCGTGGAACACCCAATTTTGCAGTGTTTTCGCGCGGTGAAATTACCTGCGGTGGATTTACTGGCCCCCATTTCCAACAATAGCAGCTTCGCATAGGGACCATAGAATTCAAAAGAAAGCAATAGAGTGATCTCCAAACGAGAAAAGAGACCAGCCAAAGATTACATGGTCGGCAGGATTCCATAAGGTGATATCAGGAATCTGAACTCAGACTGAGTAAACTGCGAAAAACTGAGGAAGGGCGAAATATGGCTATCAAGCGGAAATAATAATGTTCTATCGATGTTGGTATTCATTACTACACTCACCAAAATAATGGAAAGAATAACTATGTTTGCGCACTTACTAGGTCTAATCGTAAGTTATTGGGATAATCAGAAAGTCACAGAATGGAGTGGACTAAAAAGTTATTGTAGTTTGAACGTATTTATTAAGCTTGATATATGAAATATATATATA
>JAODAC010000277.1:0-16165 GCA_027575185.1 Mimaenictus wilsoni | reverse complement strand
CTTACAGCAACAGTTAAAAGATAAAGATGAGGAAATAAATAAACTAAATGATCAAGTTCAGCAGTTGCAAGAAAATGATACTGCTGCTCAGTTACAAGATAAAGATGATGAAATAAATAAGCTAAATGATCAAGTTCAGCAGTTGCAACAGGAAAAAGCAGAATTACAAACTAAATTCGATCAAGAAAAACAAGCACTAGAAGCTAAAAACAAAACAACTAAGCAATCAAAACAAAGCAATGCAGCACGGTACACTGCTGGTATTGGTGTTGGTCTTGCTGCTGGACTGATAGCATTTACTGCACTTGAACGTACAGTTAAGTTAGAGATGTTAGTAATGATTGGTATAGCAGTAACATCTGCACTCGTAGTTGGTGGTATTACATATGCAGTATTACCTAGTACTCAAGTAGATGGAGCGAAAGCACAAGGAGGAAATGTGAAAGGGAGAGGCGGCGACTAAACAAAGGGAAGTAACAAAGGCACTGGGCTGACACCGTCATAAAGGAACCAGTGTCACACTACTAGAATGACACCCTGACAATCGTCATCCCGCTACTTGTTAGCGCCGCGGCGGTATGACGGTTAATTATTCCGCGCGGGATGACGCGTCACCATGTCATTTGAGTAGCGGACACTGGAATGGCTTTGTTGCATCGCTAGCTATAAAGATGGAGAATATCAGTAGCTTATTATTCTGGTGTTTATAACAAGAACGGTCAGTGAATACCTAAATTTTAACAATCTCAATTATTACACACCATAATAAAAAAGTCAACTTCACACCTTAGGTTGCAAAATTCTAAAAAGCAGCCAGAATAGAATAAGCAAACATTTACGAATTGAATTTAGTGCAAACAAGGGTGTTGATATCAACCATACTCTGCAGAATCGCAATATGGTATGACTACATGCTCTTTATTGATTTGATTAACATAATCAGCAGAGAGTTTTGTTTTGCAAAAGATGTCTACAGTAACATACTGCAATTATTTGGAATTGTAGGGCTAGGCGCAATTGTAAGGCCACTTGGTGCATTCATATTTGGTCACGTTGGTGACAGGTATGGAAGGAGGATAGCATTAATAATTACTATCTTGCTAATATCGATACCATCGAGCCTCATTGCATTTATTCCAAGTCACAATCAAGTAGCTACTATATTGCTTCTTGCAATCCATATAACACAAGGAATTGCACTTGGTGGTGAACAAGGAAGTTCTGTTTATCTTATAGAGCATTTATCCAGTAGGAAAGAGAACTTAGGGATGTATTTTGGAATAATGGGCTTTGGTCGCTCCATTGGTGTCTTGCTTTCTGCGGTGATAGTAATTATCTGCAAAAAAACTACTGATTTTTGTACCTGGGGTTGGAGATTGCCATTTATTTTCTCAGCTATTTTAGGATTAATTAGCGCGTATAGCATATACACATTGGGAGAAACTCCAGCATATGAAAAAAATCGAAAACAAAGAAATTTACCTGATTTGCCAATAATAGAGCTTATAAAGCGCCACAAGAGAGCTCTTATACTTGCTATTTTAATATCTGTACCTGTTAATGTTGCTGTTGGATTTACCATATTTCTTCGAACACTCGCAAAGGAAATAGCATCAGTGGATGTGTATGTAACAACATATATCAACGAAATTGTGCTCATTATAACCAGTATATTAATGCCGATATCTTCAATAGCGTTCGGAATGTTGGCTGATAAAGTTGGAAAAGAGCGTACTGCAATCTTATTTATAGTAATTACAATGGTACTGTGTTGTCCTACTTTATCTATTGCATATTACTACAAAAATTACCTTATAATTATGCTTAGTGTAATGGCTCTTTCTATAATAGAAAGGGGTATAGTTCCCATAGGAATAGTTGCATCTGAACTCTTTCCTACCAATGTTAGATTTAGTGGGGTGAGCTTATCACGCAATATCTCTTATGCGTTACATGGAGGATTTACTCCTATGGTTTGTATTTGGTTGACTGTAACATTTCCTCAAACAAACCTTGCTGCTGGGCTTTATATAGTCTTCTGCTTGTTGGTCAGTGTGGTAGCAATATTGCAAATAAAACCGCAAGATAAGAAATTTGATTGGTCTTAGTTTTCTCCTATGTGATTTGATAGACCGGGAAAGGGTTTCATCTAAGTAGCTGACACCCTGCTGGTGGACAATGTTTGTATAGTTGTGCGTCACGCGCTGGAATGACGAATTACTTAACCGCCATACCGTCACGGTATCTCCTAGCATAGATCCCGCTAACACGTAGCGGGATGACGATTTTGTATCGGAAAACAAGTAGCGGAATAATGACAACCACGTCATACCGCTGCGGTATCTAGCCGCTAACACGTAGCGGGATGACGATTTTGTATCGGAAAACAAGTAGCATGACGATTTATCAAATGTTCCTTAGTTTCTCAAAAAAATCCTTTAACAAAAAAGAGCATTCTGTTTCTAATATCCCACCATAAACTTCAGGTATATGGCTGCAAAATTGAAATATCTTAGCACCATTTTCAATTCCTCCACCTTTTAGATTATAAGCTCCAAAGTACAATCGTTTAATTCTGGCAAAGGAAATAGCTTGAGCACACATCGGACATGGTTCTAATGTTACGTACATCTCAGCATCACAAAGCGTAGAAGTTGAGAGCAACTCACATGCCTGCTTGATCGCTAACATCTCTGCATGTGCAGTTGGATCATTGGATATATTGTGTGCAGAAGAAACAACATTGCTTCCACTAACTATTACAGCACCTATGGGAACCTCATCATCTTTCTGAGCAAGTTTGGCTTGCTCTATGGCAAGCTCCATATATTGATACTTGAACACTTTCCTTTGCTAATCTTCTTCTTTTAAATTTTATTAACTGCTGCCTTAATAAATGATACAAAAAGAGGATGAGGAGAAAACGGCTTTGATTGAAACTCTGGATGAAACTGCACACCAATAAACCACGGATGACTCTCTAACTCCACTGCCTCTATACATGTTCCATCTTCTGATATGCCACTGCATAGCAGCCCATTTTTTTTCAAATCATCTTTATAATCTGAATTGATTATGTATCTATGCCTGTGTCTTTCTGAAATAATAGTGTTACTATATGCATCCATCATTTTAGAGCTTGCATTTATATTACATTTGTATGCTCCAAGTCTCATGGTTCCACCAAGATCGTCATCTTGATCGCCAGCTAACTTAACGATTGGATGTTTACAGTTATGAAATTCTTCAGAGTGTGCATCTTCAAGCTTAACAACATTACGAGCAAACTCAATAATTGCAAGCTGCATACCAAGGCAAATTCCGAAAAATGGGATATTATTTGTACGGGCATAATTTATTGCTAATATTTTACCCTCTACTCCGTCATCACCAAACCCCCCTGGAACAAGAATTGCATGAGAATTCTGTAATTTCTCTCCTATAAGTTTTTCATTTATAGGTTTTTCTTCCTTCTCTCTTGAGTTAACCCAATTTATCCTTACTTTGACTTTATTACTAATCGCACCATGATTTAGCGCTTCAACCAGTGATTTATACGCATCAGGGCATTCGGTGTATTTTCCCACTATAGACACAGTAACTTCCTGTGTTGGGTGCCTTATGGAATGCACTATTTGATCCCATTCAGTCAAGCTTGGTTTTGGCTTACTTAAATGAAAGTGCTCCAAAATTTGCGTATCAAGCCCACATTGGCTATACAACACCGGTAACTCATATATATGACTCACATCAGGAGCAGGTATCACATTGGACAAAGAAACATTGCAAAGCTTAGCTATTTTCTCTCTTTGATTATCGAAAATTTCTTTCTCACTGCGGCATAATATAATATCTGGTTGTAACCCCGCGGAATTTAACTCTCGAACTGAATGCTGTGTTGGTTTTGTCTTTAATTCTTGCGCTGCGGTAAGATATGGTATTAAAGTTAAGTGAATAAGGATAACTCTTTGTTTTCCTAATGTGTAGTTAACTTGGCGTATAGCCTCCAAAAATGGTTGGCTTTCAATGTCACCTACAGTTCCGCCTATTTCACATATTACAAAATCTAAACCTTCCGTACCATTAAAAATGAACGATTTGATCAAATCTGTCACATGAGGAATGACTTGCACAGTTTTGCCCAGGTAATCACCACGCCTCTCTTTCTTCAATAACTCATGATATATCTTACCAGTTGTTATATTGTCATCTTTTGTTGCTTTAATTCCAGTAAAACGCTCATAATGCCCAAGATCCAAATCAGTTTCAGCACCATCTTCGGTAACAAATACCTCTCCGTGCTGAGTTGGGTTCATTGTCCCAGGATCAATGTTAAGATACGGGTCAAGTTTTCTGATACGGATCTTAAAACCATGAGCTTGAAGAAGCGCACCAACACTCGAAGCAACTAAGCCTTTACCAAGCGATGACACAACTCCACCTGTGACAAAGATAAATTTAGCTTCCTTCATTAATTTTCAAATGGAACAGAAGTAGATTCACTTTCTTGCTTCTTTTCTAATATAATCTTCTCTGCAATTGATTTTTTATGTACATCTTTTGAATATAATCCTGACAATAGCAATGTGTTTATAATAAACAAGCCAGCAACAATAGCCGTTATTCTGCTGAGCGGGTTTTCAGAAGATTTCACTGGAATCATCGAATTGACTCCTTGTTGTACATTACTAAAACCACTTAACGAACTACTCCCAGGCGGCTGCAAGAGCACTAAAATTACTAACACAACAACCAATATTATTTGAAATATACTTAATACCGCTACTGACATTATAGATAGGGCTGAAAATAAAAATCTTAGCAGTACAAAGTACGTAAGTCAAGAACATCTGTCACCCAAGTAGCTTGAAATCTAAGTATGTATTTACTGCTTACCTTATTTTGATTAACATATGCATAAAACTTTGGGCTAATATGTATCACATTTTAAAATACAAAGATTATGAACCAAAAATAGACGAAAGTGCTTTCATTGCAGGTGGTTCGCATATCATAGGCAAGGTTGAAATAGGAAGAAATGCGAGCATCTGGTTTAATTGTGTAATCAGAGGGGACGTTGGATCAATAAAAATAGGTGATGGAACAAATATTCAAGATGGAACGGTAATTCATGTGGATAGAAACCCAGGTGGTGACACAATTATTGGCAGCATGGTAACAGTGGGACATTTTTGTATGTTGCACGCATGCACGGTGCATGATAGAGCGTTTATTGGTATGGGCTCTACCGTGATGGACCATGCAGTTGTAGAGTCTGAAGCTATGGTAGCTGCTGGCTCACTAGTGACACATGGAAAAGTAATAAAAAGTGGGGAAATATGGGCTGGTAGGCCAGCAAAATTCTTCAAAAAAATGTCAAATGAAGAAATTAAACATATTACACAATCAGCACAAAATTATATTATGCTAATGAAAGAATATAAAAATTAAAGTTCGCGTGAGGCTAATTTATACTACCAACCCTATTGAGGGACTGCATAGACAGATTAGAAAATTCACTAAACTAAGTACTAGCTTGTACAAACAGGTATATTGTGCTATAAAAAAGGTAGAGTAAAATTGGACTATCCTAATTGGGCTTTAGCTATATCTCAACTTGATATTTTCTTTCCTGGTAGATTGAAAATTGAGTTGAGTTAAAAATGCGGTTTGACACACTTTTTCGAACATTCCCTTATTGCCTGTTTTTACAATTTTGAATTGATTCCTTAGGTTATGCAAGAGGTCTATTGAGCAAATCCAATAATATCCTTGATTTCTTTTATATTATGGGTTGCAATTTCTGCTGCTTTCTCTGTGCCTTTTTTTAATATTTCATGTAAATGGAATTGGTCTTTTAAAAGATCATTCATCCTCCCACGTATGGGTGATATAACACTGATAATTAAATCAGCTAACTCTTTTTTGAAGTGTTTCATGTCATGTTTGTTCACTTCTTCACACACTTTTTCCACATTTACATTACTAAGCACTGAATAAATGTTTATCAAATTGCTTATTTCTGGTCGGCACTCTAAAGTAGCAAAGCCTAGAATTGAATCTGTTTTTGCTTTTTCTATTTTTTTGACAATTAAGTCATCTGTATCATCAAGGTTAATGCACGAATATTCTGAAGGGTCAGATTTACTCATCTTGCTTGTGCCATCCCTTAAGCTCATTACCCTTGATGCGCAATCCAAAGTTAAGATTTCAGGTACGATGAAATGATCTAGCTTATAATGATTGTTAAAAGCTGATGCAATATCACGTGCAAGCTCCAAATGCTGTTTTTGATCATCACCAACAGGAACGTATTTAGTTTGATACAACAATATATCTGCAGCCATAAGTACTGGATAACTATATAATCCAAGAGAGGCTTTTTGTTTATCGCTACCAGCTTTATCTTTAAACTGAGTCATACGATTAAGCCAACCAATTGGTGTATAGCACCCCAGCAGCCAGCCCAGTTCTGCATGACCACTAACCGTGGACTGATTAAAAATAATGGACTTTTCTGGATCTATTCCACATGCAATATAAGCTGCTGCTGTTTTAAAAATATTACTTTTTAATTCACTTGCGGGAAGCTTATTTGCTGTGATTGCATGTAGGTCGACAATACAAAAAAGAGATTTGTATTTATCCTGTAAGTCTACCCACTGTTTGATTGCACCAAGATAATTACCTAAATGTAGTACGCCACTTGGCTGGATACCTGAAAAGACAATACTTGTCATTATACATTTACCTCATGCTAATCGCTTCCACAATCAGCAGATTTCTTAGAAAGAATAACCATTGCAGGACGGAGCAACCTATTTTTGATAGTATAACCAGTTTGTAGTACTTCTACAATGGTGCCAGGCTCTTTTTCATTGTCTTCTCTTTCCACAACAGCTTGGTGTAAATTACTATCAAAAAGCTCACCAAGTGGATCTACTTCCTCTATTCCATGTTTTTTCAGATCATTTACAATCTTTTGGTAAGCCACTTTTATTCCTTCATGAACAGGATCACCATCTTTCAAGTTTTCCATTACTTTTTTTAAATTGTCGCACGAGTCGATCATATCACGTGCAAATTTTGTGACTGCATAGTCACTTGCATCGCTAATTTGCTTTTGCATTATACGTTTGACGTTTTCATTATCTGCAACAGCGCGGCGTAAATGATCTTCAAGCTGGGCTGCACGTTCTTTTAATGTATTGAGATCTTCATTTAAATCATCTGTTTGCTTGTTTTGTTGGTCGTCACCTTTCTGCCTATTTACCATATCAGCAAACTTTTTCTTTTTCTCCTGACTGCTGTCTGACATATAATTATCCTTAAGAATCTAATAAGTATATAACAATTAATTCGAAAATATCAAGCGCCAGCTACATTTGTCTTTCTATGCTCGCATTTAAAAAGTCAATTAAAGTAGTTTTATAAAAAGAATCAGAAAAAGTACTAATATCATTTTGTGCCATATTAATGTAGTGTCTAGCTTTTTCCATAGAAAGCTGAATGGCATTATGGTGATTAATATAGTGTAATGCTTGGTCAAAATTGTGTCTAGCTGAAGAAAAGCATTTTTCCCAGAATTTTTGCTCTGCTGGACTGCCCTTTTCGTATGCTATAATAGCAGGTAAGGTGACTTTACCTTCGAAAAAGTCTTTTCCGACTTGCTTTCCAGAAGTGCCTTGATTAGCAGTATAATCGAGCATATCATCAACTATTTGAAATGCCATACCAAAATTAAAACCAAAATTCTTTAGCCTCTCTGTTTCGTCATTTGTTGCACCAGATACTGTAGATGCAGCTTCACAGCATGCAGAAAATAAAGATGCTGTCTTTTCTCCAATGATATCAAAATAATTTTCCCTGATTGTGTGGGGATCAAAACCTGTTGTCATCTGCTTTATTTCACCCTTCACAAGTAAATGCGATGCTTTAGATAAAATAGAGAGAATATTTAAATTTCCACACTCTATAAGCCATCTAAATGCTAGAGTCAACAATAGATCACCAACTAAAATGCTTGATTTGTTCCCCCAAATCTTATTCGCTGTTTTAACTCCATGGCGTGCCTCACTTTCATCGAGCACATCATCATGAAGTAAAGTAGCATTGTGTATAAACTCTACCGATGCAGCAACGTTGATCCTATCCTCCCCAGAATAGTTTAGCATTTTACATATAATAAAAAATAGTTTAGGCCTTATTTTTTTTCCACCTGAACTAACAAGATGAGATATAATATCAGTAGCAAGCTTAGCACCTTCATCATTGACATTTTTGAAGATAAAGTCCTTCATAGCTGATAAATCAGAAGATACAATATCGTCTAATTTATCGCTGTTTGTTATTAGCATTTTAAGAGACTTATGCCTCTTGCTCTTGTGCTTTCTTGTTCTCTACTTTCTTCTTTTCTGTTTTCTTTGGTTCTGTTTCTAAAGTTACTATGCCTTTTTTGATAAACCACAGTACTCTTTCAGTTGCTTGCGCGCCTACGCTTAGCCAATGTTTTAATCTATCAGCCTTCACCACAACACGATTTTTATTGTCTTTTGGTAACATTGGATCATATTGTCCTATTTTCTCAATAAAACGCCCATCTCTTGGTGCTCGTGAATCAGCTACAACTATTCTATAAAAAGGGCGTTTCTTTGTGCCAAACCTTGCCAACCTTATTTTAACTGCCATGTTAACCTTTATTCATATGTTAGTTACAATTTTATACAATGAGCCGTTTTAAGTCAAATGAATTATACAACTTTTGCACCTTATAATATAATTACCAATAATGTAGGATGTGCCGGGCGCTGGAATCTAGTTTGCATCATGCAACCACTTAGTAAGTTTCTGGGTCCCAGTTTGGAGCACTGGATGCGTTTGAGGTAAAACAGGTTCTGATAAATCTTATCTGGCTATATATCATCAAGTATAGCGTGATTAACTTCGACTTTATACTTTGATTCCAGATAGCTAATTAATTGCTCTTTTAGCGATATCATTACACGTTTTCCGGTGTCAAGCGTGTTTAATTTACCATCTGATGAATGCATTTCTTTTAGAACACCTATTATAATTTCATTATTGTATTGAATAGGGTCTGTCACTGAACCAGTTGTTTTCATATTGAAAATCTCTTCTACAAAAGAAAAGGGGTAGTTTTGTTCATTGCGGTGCATCTGCTGACCTTTAACTAATTCCACACCTTGAATTTCTTCCAAATCTGTTTTTTCTCTTAGTTGAGCTGCAACCTCTTGCCCGAATTTAAACATTCTTTCTTTTATAAACTCACTACGCCAAAGCTCTACTGCTGATATCCTACCTTCTTCAAAACTTTGCAATTTGGGTGGAACGATATCGATGATTTTTACACTAACAACAGCGTCCCCAACGCCCTTAAAATAACCTTTCTGATCCTTTTCTCGCGAAAAAATGAAAGAAATCAAATCACTAGAATCTCCTACGTTATTACCGCTTTGATCTTTTCCACTCACATCTACTGGACCAATAGTTTGTATAGGTAAATTATATTCACTCAATATTTCTTCAATTGCTGAACCATTGTATATCTTATAGTTCACTTGGTTTATGAAATCATTGACTCTTTCAAAAGACTTTTGGTTAGTTAGAACTGACTTTATGTCTTTTTTTAAATCAACTAAGTCTTCATCAGAGATTTGATGCGCACTTTCCACTTTTATTATGTGCCAACCAAAACTGCTTGCTAAAACTTCACTTACTTCACCTACTTTAAGAGCAAACACCTTCTCTCTCACGTCTTCTGGTAAAAAATCCTTAGTTATATTATTTACTCTAGTTTCCTCAAGTTTTGCTTTGCCAAACTCTCCTACTATCTGTTCAAAGTTTGTTTTACCCTCCTCAAATGCTCTTCTTGCTGTCTCAGCTTCTTCTTTGGTAGAAAATATTACATTGAATACATCTCTTTGATCTTTTAGTTCCTGTTGTTCTATTATACCATCAACTTCTTCATCTGAGATCTTGATTTGATCTTCAAAATACTTTTGGCCTAGGGAAATATATTGCGCAGTTCGATACTCAGGATAATAAAAATGGGATTTATTTCTTTCGTACAAATCAAGTAAGGCTTGATCATCTGGTTCAGGAATGTTTGTAACTGCATCTTCAGTTATTTTAACAATATCAACCACTCTAGTTTGGTAGCGACTTTTGTATATCTGCTCATCAACTCTCTCGCCAAAAGTTACCGGATAATTATCTTTAAATAACGAAGTCATGAACATCATTGCAGGCAGAACTTTCTCTAGCTTTGCTATATACTCTTTCTCTGTCATATGCAGGTCATTTAGCGTTTCATGGAATTTATTTTTGTCAAATTCGCCTTTATCATTTTGAAAGTATTTGGTATTTTTAATATGGTTTTTTATAGACTCTTCTCCAACTGTCAACCCTAGCTCACTAATTAGGTTAAACAATAGTTTTTGCTCTATAAGTGCGTTAAGCAAATCATATTTCAGCTTTTTTACTTGTTCTCTACTCGCATCAGATCCAGAAATTCGCCTTTCATAATTTTGATATAGTGATTTATACTCATCTGACGTTATAACTTCTTTTCCAACCCTAGCTACCTCTTCTTTTTCATCATCACCTGATAAAAGGTTGCCAATTCCCATGAAGACTAACAAGCAAGCTAAAAGGACAACGGTTACTTTAGTGAAAAAATTTTTAACATTCATTTTAAACTCAGTTAATTAATGGTTAATTATAGAATAGTGATAATTTAATTCTTGTAAACCTATTGCTTTATTAGCTAATATATATAATATTACAATATATTAACTTAAAATTTAACTCTTTTCTTAAATAGAAACATATGTTTGACTGAGTTATACTATACCTTAAGAAGGGGAAATATTTTGTTTGAAATATGCTTAAACGCAAGCGCATTTAATTAACTTAAGAGGTGGGAAGTGACAAACAAAAAGTTATTGAATGACAAAATTAATGCTTTTTTAGTTTTAATAGCTTATATTTTAGCTCTGTATAACAGTAAGGGATACTTTAAATGGGAGATGCTTTTTTGATGTCAATGGAATCTTCTAAGGGCAATAACGATAGAAATAAACAGTTTCTAATGCAAATAGCTGCTTGGTTAGTAGACAACACTGGTTTAACTTTTAATCAAATAGCACAATGCTGTAGGTTGGCCCTTGAAGAAGTACAAAACATAGCTGATGAGGAAATAGAAGTTGAAAAATATAACCCTATTATTTCTGGGGTAATTACTGAAAAAGAAATCGATGATTGCAAAAAAAATTCAAACCGTGTACCAAATTTGATTATAAAAAATATAAAAAAAAGGAGTAAAGCAATTGGTAGCATTTTTGGCTTTACCTCTACGGCAAGGCGTAGAGATAAACCTGATGCGATTTATTATTTAGTAAAAAAATTTCCTATCTTAGACAATAACGTTATAGCTAAATTAATTAGTACAACAAATTACACAGTTGAGCAGGTAAGAGATGGATCTCATCATAACATGCAAAATATAAAACCCCAAGATCCTGTACTACTTGGCTTATGTAGTCAAGAAAATTTAGAAGCAGAAGTGGAAAAAGCAAAAGTAGAAGAAGAGAAGCAAGAAAGGTTAAAAAATATAAAGAATAGCTATTGAAAATCCTTAAATTTTTGTGCTTTGTTAACATTAAATTAACTTGACTTGCTAGTGTTTATTAGTATAATGTAAGTAAAGTACGGGGTTTAATGATAATTAAGCTTAATACGCACTAAAACTAGTTCAGCCTAATTTATTATCTTATAGTCACATTTTAGGTTAGTAAGCATCAATTAAAATTTTTGGAGGATTATGACAACAATCAATGAAGATGTTTTGGCAAAAGGAAAGGTTACAGCTCAACCTGAAAAAAGTGAGCAAATTCACAATAACGATACAGTAAAACAGATGGTCAATGAAGGTACTGAGAAAAACAGAAAAACATTAGATCTGAGCGAATTAAAAGAGAAAACAGCAGAAGAATTGTTAGAGTTAGCTGAAGAAAGAAAAATTTCAACTAACGGTAAAAGCAATGGTAGAATGCTAAAGCAGGAAATGATATTTAGTTTAATGAAGAAAATGAGCGAAGAAGGAGGCATAACCACAGGGAGTGGAATAGTGGAAATATTGCCTGATGGTTTCGGTTTCTTACGTTCAGCAAGTGCAAATTATGCTCCAAGTACCGATGATGTTTATATTTCTAACGGGCAAATAAAGAAGTTTAATTTACGTACAGGAGATATGGCATGTGGAGAAATAAGGCCACCTGGTGATAAAGAAAGATATTTTACTTTAACTAAGGTTCAAAGTATAAACTCTACTGAAGTCAATGAATTAAGAAAGTACGTCCATTTTGATAATTTGCTTCCTCTTTATCCTGAGGAAAGCATAGTACTTGAGTGTAATAGTGGTGATGATAAAAAAGGCTTAAGCATGCGTGCTATAGATATAGTAGCTCCTCTTGGAAAAGGGCAAAGAGCATTAGTAGTTGCTCCACCTCGCACAGGAAAAACTGTATTGCTTCAGCAAATGGCTAACTCTATAGCTATAAATCACCCTGAAATAGAATTAATAGTGTTGCTTATAGATGAAAGGCCTGAAGAAGTAACAGATATGATACGTTCTGTAAAAGGTGAGGTAGTAAGTTCTACGTTTGATGAACCTGCTTACCGTCACGTACAGCTTGCTGAAATAGTAATAGAGAAAGCTAAAAGAATGGTTGAGCATAAAAAAGATGTAGTAATTCTACTTGACAATATTACTAGACTTGCACGTGCTTATAATGCTGTTATTCCTTCGTCTGGAAAAGTTTTAACTGGTGGTGTAGATTCAAACGCACTGCAGAGACCAAAACGCTTTTTTGGAGCAGCTCGTAATATTGAGAATGGGGGTTCTTTAACTATAATCGCCACAGCTCTTATAGAGACTGGCTCAAAAATGGATGAAGTTATTTTTGAAGAGTTTAAAGGTACAGGAAATGCTGAGATCATACTTGATAGAAAACTTTCTGATAAACGTATATTTCCAGCTATTGATATTACAAAATCCGGAACAAGGAAGGAAGAGCTATTAGTTGATAAGGCTATACTAAATAAAATATGGGTGTTACGTAGAATACTCAATCCTATGGGACCTGTTGAAGCAATGGAATTTTTACGTGACAAACTACTTTTAACAAAGAGCAATGCTGACTTTTTTAACTCCATGAATCACTAAAAGTAAGCCAGTTATGACGGATATGCTGAGCAAAAAGTAAAACGCTCTTATAGCTAAAATAATTGTATCCGTTCAGGCAATGGCGAACTTAGGGAGCGTTAAATAAACTATACGCGTCAAGTTAAGAAGCAAAGGTAAGAAAATTCAATGAACTTAACTCTAGTCTTTCTATATCTGTCTTTCACAGAAAATTGTGACCAGTTTGTGGCAAGTTTTTTCAGGAAAATTCTCAAATTATTAATTTTGCTGCTTAACGCTAAAAACAAATAACCGTTCACGGATTGTGAGAATGAATAAAGAACTAAGCAGTCGTAACTTTTGGAAGGGATTTTGGTCATTGAGACGTGATGTCAAAAATATCGACAACATTCTTCCACGAACCTTTCCCCACGTTCCAATCAGGTGAAAAAGCTGTTTTTACGATAACCGTCTAATTTGCCGTTCTGCAAGGTTGTTGGTTGACTTCAGGCTTTCGTAAAAAATTCCACATCATATCCTCAGCCTTAACATCTTAGTGGCCATTCTCGTCATTTCATGAAAAAACCCTTCTTTCGCATTAGTTGTGTAGCATTTTTTAATATCTATAATAGTGCAGCACTGCCTTACGTATTGCCAATCCGAATTCTACTTGCTGTAAAATAACACAATCTGCTACATCACTGCTAATCTCAATCCCCCTGTTTATTGGCCCTGGGTGCATAACAATCGCATCTGGTTTTGCGTATGATAGCTTTTGTGAATCAAGTCCATACAAATAAAAATATTCTTTCTCTGAAGAACTATTATTCATGCGCTCTTTCTGCAATCTCAAAAGCATAATTACGTCAGCATCCTTTATACCTTCAATTAATGAATAATGGACTGAATCTACTTCAGGAAAATGCTTACAAATCAAAGTTGGTGGTGCGACCAAGTTTATCTCTGCTCCAAACATTTTTAGCAACCTTATATTTGACCTTGCAACTCTGCTGTGCAGAATATCTCCACATATCACAACTTTGAGGTCCTTTATTTGCTTTTTGTGATTGCTGATTACAAGATAGTCTGCAAGAGCTTGAGTTGGATGTTCACTACTTCCATCGCCTGCATTGATTAGCGAGCAGTTAACATACTTTGCCAGTGTATTAATGATACCACTACTTTTATGCCTGATTATTATGTAATCAGGATTCATTGCATTTAATGTTTTGATCATGTCTTTTAGATCTTCTCCCTTGTTAATAGAAGAAGATCTTATTGGCAAAGTTACAACATTTGCTCCAAGGCTTTTTGCTGCTATTTCAAAAGACGCAAGTGTACGCGTTGAATCTTCAAAGAATAAATTTATTACTGTCTTATTTTCCAAGATATGACTATTTGCAACTTCTTTTTTAAGGTACTGGTTGGCCAACTTAGTTATATTTTCTACATCATCGACTGTAAGGTCTGAGATGTTTAACAAATTCCTTCTCTTGTTCATAGTTTCCTTTTCAACTACTTGAACCTATTCTACTTTCTTATTACCTTTTTTCAATAGACTTCTTGTGCAGCAATTGTTTTGGTGAAAGAACGGAAAAAGATAGTAAAGTCAAAATTAAGTTAGAAGGAAGAAAAAGTTTAGCGAGTCAAGAGTAAGGTATATTAGCATAAATCTTTCATCCCAATATTTAGTGGCGCTGGGGATTACTTCCACTTACACTCATCCGCTATCATAACAGCCTCAAAAAGATGCTTCTCAAGTTCACTTAGAGGCAAATCACTTTGTGAATAATTTCCCCAAGATTTTAGTATATCGGAAGTTTCAACGCCTTCAATAATAGGATATTCTTGGTTTTTTTTAGCGTATAACTCTTGAGCCTGCTTGCTTACTAAAAATTCCAATAAGACTATAGCATTTTCCCTGTTTTTTGCGTTTTTTGTTACTGCTGCACCACTAACGTTCACCATTACGCCATGATCGTTACGATTAGGAAAAAAAGCCCCTAGTTTGTCTGCAACATTCTTTTTATTTTTATGTTCTGATGAAAGAATTCTTGCAAAATAATAACTATTTACTATTGCAACATCTCCTTCACCAGCAGCTACAGCATAAATTTGGTCAGTATCACCACCACTTGGTTTTCTTGCCATATTGCTCACAATTCCGCTTACCCATTCTTTCGTCTTTTCAAAACCATTATTTGCAATCATAAAAGCAATCAATGACCGGTTATATGGACTTGTAGAAGAACGCACTAATACTTTTCCTTTCCATTTTTCATTTGCTAAATCTTCATAAGTACTTAAGTCCTTAGGATCTACTGACTCTTTATTGTAAACCAATATCCTAGCTCTTTTTGTAAGACCAAACCAATAATCTTCACTGTCTCTAAATTTTGCAGGTATAACACTTTTTAAAACCTCTGAATCCACTTGAGATAAAAGCCCTCTTTTTTTTGCTAGAATTAAGTTCACTGCATCTGCAGTTAAAAATAAGTCAGCTTCACCGCCATTTTCCATGCGTGAAAGTAGCTGAGAATAATCATCAATGATGTAACGTACTTTAATGCCTGTATTTTTTGTAAATTCATCAAATAAAGTACGTACTAGTTCTTCTTTGCGCGATGAATAGACATTCACTACTTGTGAATTGTCAGTTCCGCTGTTTTTATACAAAAAAGTAATGACTATTAATACAACTGCTATTAAGGATGTGAATATAAAGGCTTTTTTCATATTGGATAAAAAATAACTTCTTTCAGTTAAAGATACTCAAATAGCGCAATCTTAGCAAGTGTAAAATTTGTTAGATATCGAAATTGTCATTCCAACGCGTGACGCTAGGCCATAAAACTTACTTGACAAGCCTCGCCAACCCCCTTATCATGAAAGTGAAGCTATTTATTTATCTTCTCTGTACAGATTAAATGACAAAAAAACTCACGTATCTGGCGTCTCATG
>JAODAC010000266.1:0-40409 GCA_027575185.1 Mimaenictus wilsoni | reverse complement strand
TTCTTCCACTTTCTTGCAACACAATGTACCTTGGGGTAGATCTCTCGAGTCTCATCAAATCCTTGATGAACCATGCTCGCTCCCTCTCAATTACCTACCATTCACTTAGTCCCCACACTTCCACCCCATACAACAATCTAGGTTTTACCCATGCATCCCATAATCTCAGTACGACATCTCAGTTATACCCCTACATATTCTCCCACATTCGTTTCACACTTCCCCAGGCACTCCTCGCCTTGCCTTGCATCCATTTCACATGCTCCCCCCACTTGCACTAATCAGAAGCCCCAGGTACTTAAAAACATCAACTCTCTCGATCAGTTCTCCCTTCCATACTAAACCCTCTAACCTTCACCTGGTCTTCTGCACATTCACTCTCAATCCTCTTTTATCCAAATACCTTTCAACTCTATCTAACATCCGTTGCATGCTTTCCCTGTCCCTTGCCATCAAAAGTTAGTGGTGACAAATTAATAGGTATTAACTATATTAACCTTGTTAAATCAACTGGGCTAGATTAGGTTTGATAATATTTGGTTAAAACACTGAAAATACACTCACGGTAAGAGGCAGACAAAGCGTCTACTAAAACCTCTTAACAACTGAAAGGTACTCGTCCTAAGGTATCATGAAAAAGATGGTAAAGGAAACATACACGAGGATGCAGAGGCTCGTGCAAGGCAAGGAAGGGTTTGAGATACAACCTCCTTGACAAGGATTTCAAAAAGCGTGGATACCTGGGAGCACTTGGCAGGGGAGGGGTTGGGGAGAGGCTTGTTAAAATTGTTTTGTGTGCATAGAGTGTGTTGATGTACGAATCAACAGGGCATCTTAAGATAATAAATGTTAATGAACTCGAAAATATTTGTATTTGTAGCTTGCCGCGTTGTGGAGCTCAGTGCTCGTTAGATCACTGCAGTTAAGCAACGTCGGACGTAGCTAGGCGTTGGATGGGTGACCACTTCGTCTCCCCACTCAACAAGCAGCTGCGGCGCCGTCCGCGAACTCCGCGGAGGTTGGGCGATTCGCTTACAACGGAAAAAACCCATATGCACAAAGAGTAGCGAGACCGGATTGGACCGGGAGAAAGTTACCAATCCTTACACCACTATGTGGTAGAAAAAGGTTGTTGATTATATGAAAAAATATATATTTGTAGTTTTATTCCTATTTGTGTTTATTTGTACTTATATTTGTATTTACTCTATGTATCCTGTTCCTAACATTTTTGTAAGCTGTTTTGGTGCCTTGTTTTTCATGGACACAGTAAACATCACACATTTTAGCTATAGTTGGGCGCATCCGCACATGATGGAAAATTGAGATGGACTTGCGCCCTAACAACGTCAGTATCTTTTAGTATTTAAGGTTCTAAATTAGATGCAATAAATCAGTAGTAACCGAACACTGCTTAGATTCACTTCACAACAACGAAGAGCCTAAGAACCTTAGTTGTGAATGTTTTGCCTTTTAAGTGTCTCTACAACCTACTCCTTCGACTTGTGCAAGTTGTCATTCCGTGCAGAATTTACGCCTCTGCACCATCTTCTAGATACTCCTGGGAAGTACCAGTCCAGGAGGTTGTGACTGACCTCTTCATTTGGGCGGCATACTCACACAGAGTTTTATTTTATTACTATTATTGTTATGATTTTTACTGTATATTTATTATTATTTTCTTCTTATGTGTTTAATATTGACATTATGGCAATGGCAATAAAGATTATATATATATGGTTAGTTTAGCTGGGATCGAAAAGAAAGTTTACTTAGATGTAGAAGTATATATTTGGTTAGTGGGAATTTTTGAGAAACACATATTGGAAGAGAAGCATAAAAATGAAGACGAAGAGAAGGAAAACCTAAATCGAAGTACGCCAGTGTGGCGAGAATTGCCACAACTTTGTACGTATTCTCTTCTTCCAAGGGCTGGTACATTTTTTTTTCGACTTAAGTCTCTGCCTTACTTCTTTTCCTATCGATCTTAAGCCAACGTACCCTCAAGGCCTTTATCTTTCTTTCTTGGAGGACTTAGTTCCCGGCTTTCGAACTGGTTCTTGGCTCCGTTGGTGACCTTTCCTATATTTATTTCTACTTGTGTGATAAGAAAAGTTTCCATTATAAAAAACAACAATTGCATTATAGCTACTAGAAACATTATACCTCACAGGCCAATTTCAGAACGGGAGACAAATTGTTATGAAGTGGGATTGCTTGCAAAAGCGCGACGTCCGGTTACCAATGATATGGTGAAGAGGAGCGGGGTGTTGTTCTTTGTGTTGCGATGTAGATGTCAAAAAAGCATCGGTATCGATACTTTCATTCGATTTATTGACACTTATTCTGCATACCTCACACTTGGAATCCTGTTGAGATCCATAGAAAAGGGACTTTTAAAAAGGTCGGGACATCTTATTGATACTACGTTAGAATATAAAAGGTAACAGCAATTATATCGATGATGGTAACGATGGTAACATAATCATACAAGCAATTAATGAAAGTTGAATATTTGGTTGCCTACAGTATTTAAAAAAAAAGTAAGTGGTCATATGTTTATTATGTTTACAAAAACATTGGAGGAATCTCAACCACAGATCATATGATCTCATAATTTCTGATGAGTACTTCTGAGTCACCTGTGGGCTACCAGTCATCATGCACCCACTCAGCTGTTAGACGCCGCAAAGGGAGCACGGAACGTGAGTGTTTATTTAATCTTTACTCGGCGTTAATCACGACACCGCCACCGTGTTAATTCGATGCCCGTGCTCTGGCTAATCGATAATCAGGGCTCGCGACGGGCCAGCGAGCGCTCCTGACATGTAAGCAATGTTGTTATTTGCTGCCGTAGCTCAGTGCTATTACGACTCTTGCGCGGTGCGAGTGGAAAAAAGGGGCGCGCGCGCACATTAGCCGCCCCCCTAGCGGCGGCGCTCTCCAGACGTGTTGCAGCCGCGTCGCGATTGATAACGAGCGCCTCTCGCATCTCCGCTCCCGGATTCGAGCTAGCAAAGCACGCAGAAAAAAAGAACACAACACACACGCGCGTATTGATTCCCCCAGCGCCTTCGACGTAGTCACGCTGACGTGCAGCATGGATACGCCGCCAAGACGATGGACAACGCGAGCGCGCACTATGTAGATGCGATCAAAACACTGCACGAGACGGTCGTATCGCTGCGCGGCGCGCTCGAAGAGAGTCGTAATGAGGTGCACGAGCTGAAGGAGAAGGCCTGGCCGCTGGAGAACCTCGAGAGTGCGGTGGCGACGCTCAGCATTGAGAATCATCTACTTCGGCAGCAGATTGCTGGCGCAGCTTCCACCAACGACCAACATGCCCCCCAGGCACAGGCTGACTCGCCACCCGCCGACGTTCGTAAACGTATAGCGTACAAACACAAAAAGATCGCGGTGAATATCAACTTGGATATTACGCATAACCAGAAGGACGACCCGCTGGTAGCGATGGACGAGACGACCACGAACATAGAGGAGGAGGATGTCGAGACCGAACGACCGAGCGGCGTGCTACAACACTCGCCCAGCACGGACCTCATCGACCAGGAGGTGGACAATATTGAGCTGATCTTCACCAACGAGGATACCAAGGAGACCAGCTTGAAAGAACCCCTCATTTCCATCGACGCTGCGTGTGCGACTGGTGCAAACGTCGTACGCGCTGACGGCCTCTTCGTACCAACGGCACTGCGAAAACACTCCGATTTCGATCAAAACCTCTCGGCGGATATCTCCGACCGGGAGCTGGAGGACGACGTGTTCAATGACAACTTCGAGAATGAAAACCAGGAGAATTCGAATTTCCAGAGTCAAACGTTCGACTTCACGCGTGAAAATTCGCAAATCTACAACTCCAAGTCTGACAACTCTATCAACCACGAGGAGATGAAAAGTCTCAAGAGCTTTTATTCGTCCTTTCAGGATTCGAGTTTTGAGAATAAGAGTATAGAAAAGGATGAGAGCTTTGATCGTTTTGATGAGCGAATTCGTTATTTGGAAACGGATATATCAAAGGTGGGAATTCAAGATCTAGAATATGGTAATTTGGGCCGACGAAATACTTGTCCCAATCCTCTTCAGTACAAACCTATGATCCACAGGTAAATTATTTTTTATTACTATTTTATCTCTAAAGTTGATCCACGTTTCTTTTGAAAACACTGTCTAATTTAATCAAACTACGAAATATTTTATTCTTTTCGATATGTTTATTTTTTGTTCGTTATTTTAGTATTTGTTCGTATGTTGAATTTTTTTTAACCAATTTTTGAACGCCATATAGTTATGGTTGTTTTTGAACGTATGTCGATTCATGAAAATAGATTCGAATTTACCATGCACGAAGGCACAGATATTTTCAATATATTAAAAATAACACGGTTACATATTTCATGCAATTTCTTTTTAATTTTCGTAATTGTCCGTTTTCATAAGATTTTCGGCAAACCTATTTCTAGTTATTTTATCGAAACTTTGTGTTCATTCTATGAATCTTTTCTCATTGATACAGAAAGTTTAAAATCATTCATGCACCTGGATATTTCCTCTTTGGTCTTTGATTTTTTCTTTTTGGCGTCTTTTGATGGTCTGTGACTGTTGAAACTTGGCATATTCTTCTGTCTGAATATTTTAATGTTTTTGTTGCTCTTGTTCCTTCAGCACTTGAACGCAGACTTTATTATATAAATCTTTGAATTAAACGTTTTCTTATATTGAGTCGCTCGTTTCAATGCTTTTTACAATCTTACTCATTAATGCAATTACTTGTCTTCGTGTTCTCGCATTTCTAATGGTTTTATTTATATTTCCTCATGTTGTAATCAGTGTTTTTTAAATTATTAGGTTTTCTTCAATTGGATTTTTTGAGGTTTAGAACACAGTTTTCAATGTAATATTTATCAATATTTATCTTCTGTTATATTCGTGTATGAGGAACATTGAGGGAGCCTTTTCTGAGTCCCTTTACTAATGCTTTTTCTAGGGGGATTCATTACATTTACGTCAAATTTTAAGATGTTTTCTTAGCAGGTGTGAACACCATTTTATGTTTCTTGGTCATAACATCCGATTCAACATCGTTTAGATAACATATATGCCAGAAAAAAAAATCACTGGAACCTCTTCGGTTGGTATTTTTTATTTATTGGACACTTTGTGAAAAATGTGGCAACTTCGAAGATGGTTTCTAGTTTCGTGCACCTAACGATTTCTGAATCAATGGGATGGTTCAACGAATAAACCCTGAATTTTTCAATAAAATAATTTAATTATAAATAGGTTTGCTGGAAATTTTATGAAAACGGATCACTGTGTGTCGTAGATATGATCGGAATTTAATTATTTGCGCGTATGTCGATTCTCTAAGATGTACGTATCTCGAGTATACCGAATTTTAAAGTCTAGTTTCTGTAACCGAATTTGCTAATTCCCAAGCGTCATATTTACAATCCTCAAAGGTATGTTCGCAACTTGAGTATGTGTTCCTATGTCGCTTTCCTAAGATGTGTGTGTCTTGTGTTTCTCGTGTGTGACTTGATATATCAAGGTACGATGAAGACAAATGATGAACGGATCATTGTGTGTCGTAGATACGATCGGAATTTAATTATTTGGCGCGTATGTCGATTCTCTAAGATGTACGTATCTCGAGTATACCGAATTTTAAAGTCTAGTTTCTGTAACCGAATTTGCTAATTCCCAAGCGTCATATTTACAATCCTCAAAGGTATGTTCGTAACTTATGTGTTCCTATGTGTTATGTGTTCCTATATCACTTTCCTAAGATGTGTGTGTCTTGTGTTTCTTGTGTGTGACTTGATATATCAAGGTACGATGAACACAAATGATATCCCGGGTTTCAATATATAAAAAATAACGATACGTTTAAAAATGTCTGTTTTATGTAATATAATGTTTAGTTCGTAAGTCGAATTTCTCGAAAACAATAATTCGCTAATTTCCAAGCGTCACATAGTATATTCGATTATTTGTTCATTTATCAAATATATTCCAGTTTATCAAATTTGGAGGCATTTTGGATTATACATGATTTTCCTAGTTTTCTTCTTCTTCTTCTTTCACCCGCCTTGTCGCTGACCGGGCACAGGGCAGTGGCCTATCATTCTTCCAGAATTTTTCTGGGTAACTATGAGCATATTAATTCCCTTTGGGCAGGTTGCTAGCCTTGGTTGTCGGAGCGAGTAGAGGTATTATTGTCACGACCAGGATTTGAACCTGGATCCCCATATATTTCTTAAATCTCAATTTGCCAATTCTAGAGAGTCATATAGTATTTACAATTCGGAAATTGAGTATTTGTCTCTATCGTTTTTGTCTGTTTTTTTTTTTGTAATTATGTGATCTTTGAAAATGTTTTGTTCGTATGTCGAATTTCTTGGAGCGCAATTTGGTAATTCCCAAGAGATATAAGATTATTTTCAATCCAAAATTATATTCGCAATATTTCTCCGTATGTAGATTCTCTAAGATATTTGATTCTAGAGTTTGTCATATCTGAATATGCAAATTATTTGCCAATTTTCAATGTTGTAAAAAACGCTGTTCATGCCTCGTGGTTATCGTATGTACAATGTACATACGATACGATAAATACATATAAAATAACGATACATTAAAAAATGCCTGCAAACCCAATTTGCTAATTCCCAAGCGTCACATAGAATATTTGCTTATTTGTGCATTTATAAAATACATTTGAGTTCACGATTACACATGATTTCCCTAGTTTGATTGAATAAAAAATAATGATACGTTTTATAATGCATATTAAATATCTGGTTTTTGAAATTGTGTGTTCTTTGTAAATATTTGTAGTCTTGGAGCCCAATTTGTTAATTCCCGAGAGATACAGAGTATTTTCAATTCGGAGTTTGAGTATTTGTTCGTATGTTGATAATGTATGTTTAAATGACTGTTTTTCGTAATTGCATGTCCTTTGTAAATGTTTATTTTGTACGGCCAATTTCTTGGAGCCCAGTTTGTTAATTCCAAAGGGACGTAGAGTATTTCCAATACGGAGGTTATTTTCACAGTTCGTATGTTGATTCTCTAAGATCTGAATATCATTGCAAATGATTTTCGACTTTCAATGTTGTATATGACCCTTAAGTATTTAAACAAATCTCTACAATTTAAAGTTCGCATGAATTTCTTAAATCCTCAGATGCCAATTCGTAAGAGTCATATAGTATTTGTTCATATAAAATATATAGTAAGAGTTCATATAAATTTGCAACTTGGGGTTGGAGTATTTCGTAAGTCGGTTTTCTGCGATCGTATCTCGATTTTATTGAATCTAAAAACACGATTTACATATGATTTTCCCAGTTGTAATGTATAAACTGTATCGGGATAATGAATATTTTTTGTAATTCTTCGGAATGTCAAATTACCATTTTACTAATTACCGCCATTTAGTATTTACGATTTAGTTCGGTTGCAATTTGAGTATTTGCTCTACCATGTCTCGAAAGTATAGAAAATATTTGTTGGTCGGATCTGATAACCTGGTACCATTTTCTGATTTTCTATGTATGCAAAATAAGATCATTACATATCAAGCAATTTTTTCTCATCTAATCACAGGGAAGCATTGAGAGGAATAAATTCAGCGCGATCTAAATGTCGACCAGTATTGGCATTTTCGACGGCCGTGCGAAAAGAATCAGGCGCCCAAACCGAGATATCAGCCCTACCCTCGAATAGCTCATGGAGATCCGAGTCCAGCCTCGCATTGAAAGTGAAGATGGGCGAGACCTTCACGACGCTACCCTCCAAATTCCCGATGCCCGGCTCCCGTCTCCGTCCCTCGGAGAAGACCGTGGAGGCTCGACGCATCCTGCTCTCGGACATCGGTTTCACAAGCATGGTCCCTGAGCTCTCACGCTCTGCTG
This sequence comes from Mimaenictus wilsoni, assembly GCA_027575185.1. Lineage (NCBI taxonomy): Eukaryota > Metazoa > Arthropoda > Insecta > Coleoptera > Staphylinidae > Mimaenictus > Mimaenictus wilsoni. The sequence goes on along the minus strand of JAODAC010000266.1, from coordinate 32,472 downwards.
ATCATCTGTGTCCGACGAACCTCAAAACATGTCCACTTCAATACGGCCAGTTTCTGAAAACGACTGATCTGTATTCGCCAGGATATGTGAGTTGTAGACAATGGGTTTGCCTGACAATACTGTGGATTTGATGACAATGTTTCGATTGCAGTCGCAAAATGAGGTCTGGAGCTCTACGTCGCCCAGCTGCCGGCATTCCCAATCGCGCTATTCCAGTCTCTTCCCATTGAGCCCACCGCCACCGGGCCAATCGCGTCGCTGTTCAGCGCCAGTGTCGCCGTGCCGCAAAAACATCTTTCGAACGACGCCGTCGCGCGTCCGTTTCGCAAACGGCTCGCTGCCGGAGCTACGTTCGGATTGGGGTGCTACGGTTGACAGTGGCGACTCCACCGATAGCTTGGTGGACGAGGCTGAACAGTATCTGCGTCGTTCGATCGACTGTATCACCGGTGGCAGCAAGGATGCGGCGTACTATAGCACGCCTAAGACGGGCATGCGACGGGCGTCTGCTCCGGAGCCTGGGCGGGATAACGTGCCGCCGCCTGGTTGGCAGCCCTTCCTGCCTCGGCTGCCGCGTGACCTGCGGCTCGACTACTGGGTGAAGGTGATCTCTGCCGAGGGGCCGGTACGCGGTGGTCGCGTTCGCTACGTCGGCCACCTTCTCTCACAATCGGAACAGTTCGTTGGTGTTCAGCTATGCACGCCGGATGGGCACTCGGATGGCACCTACAACAATCGGAGGTACTTCCAATGGTGAGTAGATTACTGGTTGTTCTAAGCTAATTAATTTATTCAGCATTCTGATACATTCCAATGTCACGGCATTACAACATTACACGTGTAAAACTAATATCCCAAGAGGGATTCTCGTAAATATTCGCGCCTCCCTTTAGACTAATCCGTGCCAATGTTTTTATCAATTCGATAAATTGGAATCAGAAAGTAGAGATATTTGAGAGGATCAATACCAAAGTATAAAAAGTTGAAAGTCTCCATACTATTTATAATCGAAAATAGCGAAACTTCAAAGTATCAATAGCAAAGGATCGATACCATCGGATCGAATGTTTGGTATCAAAAGAATCGTAGTATCGATTCTTTAGTTTTCCAACTTGTGCCGCCATTTTGTTGACTTTTTCTTCTTTCATTGTTTAGCGAACCGAATCATGGCATATTTGTACCATTCCGAAAAGTGATAATGGGCTGGAAGCCGTAAGTATTTACGTAAATCGATGTCAATAATTGTATATTTCTTAATAAGGACTCAACGTATTTCTTGTAATGAAAAAAAAAACAAAATGAGACGTTACCCCAAAATGTTAGCATCCTACTCTCAGCGATTAGAAGATTCTTAAACAATGTCAAAGGGGATGGTGTGTTTGCTGCATACCGCTCGGTGCTCAATAGTAATTAATATAATTACAACTGCACAGAATAGAATTATACAGGGTCTGATTTTCTCTTCATTTTCATGCAAGCAAACATACCTACAAGCTACTTCCAAATGACAAAATCAATGCCAAAGAATTCGCATTTAATTTACCTAGTAATAATGAAAACCAAGTTGAGCACACCTTGCTAGTTATACTAATTGTAATAAACGTTGATAATTATTACAAATGTCTAATGAAACTGTTACTCTATGGCTGCTTAATTGCTACGCCAAACAGGTGATTGTTCAATGTACAATGTAAGGAAAAAGAATCTCAGAAGCAAAATATATTTCTGTATAATATATAAAATATGGGCATTACTGCTTTTCAAGCGCGGTAGACATGCTCTCAAAGTGTAGAAATAGAAGAGAAGGGCGAAGGCAAATTGAAGGATTATTGAGATAATAAGTTTGTTGCGCCAGGGACCTTTGACTTCACTTAACTGAAACAAGCGAGTTAGAATTAGAGGTGTCAAAATTAAAAAAAGTATAATTACTTATTTGTATTGAAAATACCTGGGAAACGTTTGTTGCGCTATCATTTAGCTGATTGTTCAATAATTTAATCATAAAAGTACGCATTGCTTTAAATTTCTATCAATAAATGTAGAGGGCGTATTATTCATTGCCTAGATGTATCGATACCGGTCCGCTGATAACGCTTATATCGAAATATCGATATTTTCTGTATTCGGTATATTGATCTCAAAAACCGATATATTTATATTTATTAATATCGAAATTATTGACCATGTTGTGAACTTTCATATGCGATTAATTTTTCCTAACTACTTTTGAGTAAACTTTAACTTTCAGATTTTGCTAAAGAAACATGACTGAACTAAATGAAAGTTTACTGAATTCCATAAGGAATCGATACTTATCGATAAGTATTGATACTTATCAATACTTTTTGACACCCCTACTGGAAATGCGGTACGTTCTGCGAATTGTTAGTATATTCTGTCTAATGATTGTACTTCCCAAATGAATTGATTGACGTGTTACCGAAACTGGAAAAAGCTTTACATGTATATTCTGAACTAATATTGAATTGATATTGTTTGTGCGAGGTGTTGTACGGTTGTCCACCACAGTTTCTTTCATTACGCACAAATAAATGCGGTTTATTGCAAACATATAAAATAATTGTACACTCAAAATGTATACATATCTGTAAATTAGCCTTAATGACAAATAACCAGATAATTGTAATGTATTTGTTAATTATTTGGCTGTTTACTTCGATTCTAATGCTCTCTCTCTCTCTCTTATTTTGAAATATTCAAATACGTTATATAGATTTGTCACTGTTTCTCAAATATGATTTGCTGTGGTATGTTACCCATGATTGTTTACCTGAATAGTTGGGGAAACTTTGAACTTAATCCTTTACATTTTCTTTATTATTATCAGTATATTCAGATAAGTCATGATATTAAGAACGTTCTTTCGTATTTCTAAAGGATTTGATATTAATTCTTCAGTTTTTCAAATTTTACGCTCCATAACTTTTAATAATTATCCAAACTATTGCGTTTGTTTAAAATTATTCGATATTGTTCCACGTAATGTTATGACTATTTTATATTCAATTTCTGGAAATTGTATTGAGCATTAGAAGACTTTTGTGATCAATTGCGTACTTCAATCGTGAATGAGTCTCAGTTATGTCGTTTCAAACAGCCTGTTGTCCTTATGCGATTCCTTATGCGCATGCGTGAGTTTAATGTCAATTTGACAGTAATGTGTGAATGCACCGTACACATCACTTCACACCAAGGGATGGCGCATACAGATTAAATGAATAACGGCGGGACTAAATGATAACGTTTGTTGTATGTGATTATCAGTCAACGTTCAGTACAGGCAAATATCAATTCTTGATCATGTCAAAACGGCAATAAACTCACGCATGCGTAAAAGTAATACTTGCCCCACAGGACAAAGGGTCATCAGCCCGCTACCAATAACATATAACAAGAATGAATGTAATTGTAGAATAATTCTGCCTTTGTTTTCTGCACATTTTCGTTTCGTAATGTTAGTGGGCAAAACAGGGACTTGAACAAATGTGACTAATCGTATAACAGTGTATAACAAATTTATTTTTCAAACAATAGACAAGACATGAAAGGAATAGAGATAGATGGAGTGATAGGATGAAGAAAAGAATAGTAGACCACGAAAGCGATGATTGTAAACGTAAACTTGTGATAAGATGAGATGAAGGACTAGATCGCATGCACAAGAGAAGGCGTACAGGGAAGTTATGAGGTGAAATATCCATGAGTTGGAGGAAATGAATTTGAAAGGACGAGGTGCATCTGCCGCACTCCATGTTGAACTCTAGTGCGAGTGCACCGGGAAGTCGGCGTACCAACCGAATGCACCGTGGTCTCCAGTGTGTGCTCCGAAGTCGACGGCGTCATGATGGTCTCCACCACCGGCTTGTCGCTGGGCACGAACCACCGACTCATCCGCCACGCGATCATCAGAGTTCACCTGTGCTTCGGTTCTTTTATTCCTCGGATAACTGAACGCCAGTGCGCACACAGCAAACAGGATAACAAGCTGCAATGATTATTAGTGATTTATTTTTGTTGTGCTTTGCATATATTTTATCATGTATACTTTAATTAAGTTGGCACACACGTTTTTTTATATATTTTACCAATGTTTTTGATTTCTTTGTTTTGCAGTTTTTTAAAGAGCCTAATTTTGTAAATCCGTTATTAGATGAATTAATGCCCAGAGGCACACATGTATAATACAAATAAATCATAAATTGCACGTAGTAGTTGTTTCCTTTCATTTTAACATTAAAGATTTTATGTATAAAAATAAATCCGCCTATTTTACAGGAGTTCAGAAGTCGTTTATACTTCTTCCCCAATCCTTGTCCTGTAGATTTATGAACACAGTATCATCTACAGATCATCAGCGACGAGCAGTAAGAACGTAGGTAGCAGTGGGGGAACCATCTCAATTATACTAAGATGGCATAAGTAGTGCTACTTTTGCTATCGGTGCATTATTATGTCCGTTCATTTTCACAATATAACATCAAGGTATGCTAAATTCTAATAGAAAAAAAATCAGTGGATATTTTGGACATTTTCTACATTTGTACAACTTAGCTGCATTTTTCTTTTGTTTTATGTTACCGCGACTGAAACAAGCTTTACATGTTCAGAACTAATTTTTGAATTCAGTATTCAGAACTAATATTGAATTGATATGTTTGTGCGAGGTGTGGTAAGGTTGTCCACCGCAGTTTCTTTCATTACGCACAAATAATTGCGGATTAATGGAAGCATATAAAATAATTGTACACCCAAAATGTATACATATCTGTAAATTAGCCTTGACGACAAATAACCAAATGATTATAATGTATTTGTTACTTTTTCGGTTGTTTATATCGATTCTAATGTTTTCTGCTATTGTGAAATTTGAAATAGAGCGACTCGGATTCGGCGCCTGATTATGATATTGTGATATCGCGGTTTGCGCCTCTCGTCACAGAGCGTTAACGAGAAACGTCACGAGTGCACACTGTTAATACTTATCTTAGAAAATTCGGGCAATGTTTCCCAAAATATGATTTGGTATGGTATATTGCCCCTGATATTTTACCTGAATAGTTGGGGAAGCTTCGGATATTCTCGTCATTTCTTAGATTTTTACAACTTGGATGCATTATTCTCTTGTTAATTTAATATAAACCCCGCCCAATATAAATATTAACAAGTTTAAAAATATTCGAAGAATATAAATGAAATATTCTGGGGTTTTCCCGACTTGAACCGCACACAAAAATAATTAATAAATATAAGAACTTCACTCACTTGCAGCTTCATTCTTTCTGGGATTTAATCAACGGCTTTATATCTCGCAAATTCGCACGATTTGGTGCTTCTTAGTAGTTTAGGATTGTTTAACTGATCGCACTTGATTTGTGACTGAAGGCTATGCCATTGTATAGCTTTTATATATCGCCGAAGCGCTTTCTCAATTTCACGAAGCTCACAGTCCGCGAAAACCGCACATTTTCTACGCGCGTTATTCAATCTTCGCTTCATTGGTCAATCGCATCGAACATCGGCCTGAGAGCGTAAATAATGGTCGTAAAAAGTGCAAAAAAAGCTCGGAAGTATGGTGTTCGCAGGTACGTAGAAGAAACTTTGATTGTACGCCTAGCGGTGGCGCGAAACAGTTATATCGACATGCTGAATTGTCTTTTTGTATATAGGTACCTCGCTTACGGGATACTCTAGATGTTAGAATATTGATATTCAAAGTAGATTGAAACGAAACAATTATATTGCCAAATTTGCGGGCAAATGAAGACAATCAAATTACAAACCCCAAATAAATTAAGAAAAATGATGTATTTACAGTGACATAAGGACTAATAATAAAGCTACAAAAAGAAGAACAAGAGGACTTGAAGCTTTTTTTCTCGATATATGAATGACGCCCAAGATGATCAACTTGAAATACGATTCATACGATAATTAACAAGCAAAAATGCCATAAAATTGTAAGCTAAATAGTTATGCCTTTTTTAATGGCTTTTCCGTGAAAAGGATGGTCCTCGGTCAAGCAGAAGACGACTGATTGCAAGCGTTGTTACCTCAACAATCATGTGTGCCGCACCTGTGTGGCACGAAGCAATGAGTCAGAGGCGGCAAAAAGAATCTTTATTAGCAATACAGAGGAGGGTTGCTATTGCTGTGACCAACCTGTACAACACAGTCTCTACGGCTGCGGCCCTCGTTATAAACGGAATAGCACCTGCTGATCTACAGGTTACAGAGCCTCGGCAGGCTTGGGTGATGAAACGTAAATTTCTGACAAATCGCTACGTAGAAACTGGCAAACCCAATGAGAGGAAAGCAATAGTGACAAATGGGCAAGGAAGCTTATTCCTCTTATAGAGATCGGGATCGGCCGAGAACATGGGGAAACTAACTATTGGCTATCTCAATTCCTCTTGAGATATGGGTGTTTCGGGGAGTACCTGTACCGCATTGGAAAGAGTGCAACCCCCGAATGCTTCTATTGCGGAGAAACCGATACTGCTGAACACACCTTCTTCTCGAGCAGGAGGTGGAAATCCAAGAAGCTATCAGCTGAGAATTGTGGAGGATATCATACCGCTCATGATAGAACAAGAAATACATTGGAACGTCATCACTTCTTATATAAATATACAGGGAACATGAGGGGTCCTTGATGCCCATTTGACTCACGTTAGGGGCCCTTCTTCGCCTATAGCAGCAGGAATAACATATCTCTAAGGTTTATAAATATGCATGGTGATCCGAACACCAGAAGATATGACTATTTTGAAATATGATAGACACCTTTATTTATAAACAAAATGTACCTCAAAATTATAACAAAAATGTTGATGACCCGATACGCGAACACCCCAAAAACGGCAAATTCGAGATTCGATATAAACTGGCCGATAATCAAGCTACAAGCATCATCACACAACTTTATGGTTTTCTTGTATTCTTGGATATACGAAGCAAATGGTTATATGCAGAAAAAACAACATACCTGCAAGTAGTAAATGTATGTCTAGAGATACGAATGCCCCAAGATATGACCAATTCGAAATATGAGAGATGCGATAATTTACAAGCAAAGGAACAACTAAACTGTAAGCTAAATATTGCTGCCTCAAGATACGTATAACGTAGATACAAGAATATCGTAAACAGGTAAATAATCTGGTTAGAGGAATACGAATTACATAACTTTATATTCTGTTTGAATGTCTGGAGATACGAACGCCCTAAGATGTGTCAATTTCAACATATAATTGATGCTATAAATACAAATGCTTCGAGATACGCACCTGCTAGAATTTCATGAATTCAAAAATTTTGTGCTACATAGAAGTATAATTCATATTGACTCACCGTCAAATAATCAAGCAACAAGTATAATAAATACCAAAATAGCGAAATCTTTATGTTTTAAGTTTATGCTTCGAGTTACGAATTCTCCAAGATAGACCCAATTGAAGATGCGACGATGAATAAATTATATTGACAAACTCACAAGTTATAAGCTACAGAATTATGCGAGTGACGATAATTCTCAAGCAAAAATAACTACGAAACGGTAAGCCAAATTTTGATGCCTCGAAATACGATTAACCTAGATGTGACGAATTCGAAATACGGAAGGAATGATCCATGGTAAAGTAATCTTAAAAGCAATAAGATCAAGATTTTCCCTCAACATACGAACGCCCAAAATACGACCTATTCGAGATTTAGTCGAACCTGGTTATACAGGAATTCTGAACTGGTTTCAGTTAAATACAAATGTGGGCGATATTACATTTTGGGAGCAAATCTGCCCAAAATATGTCTCGATTAAATCGACAAATGAAAAAAAACTAGGCGGCACCCATGATTTGTTTCATTCTCTTTCCGGGTTAGACAGGTTCCGCTTAATACAAGTGAATGTACATTATATACGACAGGTAAATTAAAGCCCTGGGAAAAATTCCGCTGATTGTAGGTTCCGTTACGGGTAGGTTTCCCCGTACAATGAAAATATTAATGATTTTATATTAATATATTCACAAATCGATCAAACATTCAAGTAATATGGAACAAACGATTTTACTTTTTCACTCAATAATGTTATGGCATAATATAGAATAGTTTATAATTCAAGATACATGATAAATAAAATTAAATTTTGAACGAATGACTCGTCGTAATCATCAACTTTTAAAAACTTTACTCGATACTTTGAAAACCTAGTTCATATCAGTTTGAAATTGGCGCTTTACTCCAGATGGCGCTGCATTCAATGACAACTTCCTGCGAAGTGTGCTAATAGCAATGGCAGCATTGACAAGTTCTTTATTTCCGTTGGAGTCCGATAGACGCAACACAAAATGGTGAGTCGTGAGGTTATTTCGTAAATATTCCTACAAATTAGTGTGCGCACACGTATAAATACTACCAGCAGTCAGTACTAATAGTAATACATCGACACTCTTTAAAAATGCAGTGTTTCAAGTGCATTTAATGCTGAAAAAGTGTAAATGTTTAGTGCTTAACCTCAATAGTGCATGCGTCCCGACCGCCTACAGCATTGTCTGGAATGATACATGGTTGTAAGTTTCTGTTTATGTTTGTAGACTTGCAAACGACGCAATGGAGGGCGTGCCAAGCACGGTCGTGGTCATGTGAAGCCCGTCCGCTGCACCAATTGCGCACGCTGTGTGCCGAAGGATAAGGCTATCAAGAAGTTCGTGATTCGTAACATTGTCGAAGCTGCGGCTGTTCGTGATATCACTGAGGCTTCGGTTTACCCACGTGAGTATTACACCGGTGTATGAATACAAAACACCGTATAAATCCTGTAGATTGGAGTCGTCGAATTTCTAAACTTACTGGTGGTTGTTTCGTGCAGAATTCGTTCTCCCCAAGCTGTACGCGAAGTTGCACTATTGTGTCTCATGCGCTATCCACAGCAAGGTCGTGCGTAACAGGAGCAAGGAAGACAGGAGGAAGAGAACTCCACCACAGCGGAACTTCCCGGGTAGGGACAACAACCGCGCTGGTGCCGCTGCTAGGAAGTAATATGTGAATGTTCATATGATTATTAATAAATATTGGGAAAACTCAAAATATTGCGTTATCAATTCAGCGATTTTGTAGGTTTTGATATCTTCAGATTTTTTTTATTATAGTTTAATTTTTAAATTTCATTGTCTTTTAAATGATCTTTAAATTCAGTATCATGCATGTTCTGATATTTTCGAATTCTATGATGGAACCTTCAAAATGTTAAGTTTTTGCGTGGAATTTTTATTTATAACTAATGCATCCAGTACTATGTTGATTTACTTTTCTGTATTTGGAAGTGGAATAGAAGATGGGATAACAGTTGGGGGAAATTGGGAGAGAGAGAGAAAGAAGCGGAAACTTCGTCCGAAAGACGATAAGCACCGAAAAGTATCGATTATAAAGATTTTATTCTGCACACTTGTTGGATTAAGAAGTTTTCAATTTTTTGCAAACTATCCGGTAATATTTTGTCAGGAATCATACGAAAGGTGATATGACAGTTTGGTAGAAAAAAGGTAGATATCCATCCTTCGTCCTACATTGATACCTCGAGGTGTGAGTTTAATCCGCACGATTACTTTGCGCCTATCAATACAGTTTTTCTCTTAATTTGAATGCCATTAAGTTGGAGAAAATCTGGAGAAAAAAATTAGCTGAAACTCTTCGACCGAAATACAATAGACACCGAAAAGTATCGATTGTTCAGGTTTTATCTTGCACACCTGACACTGTTGGATTGAGCGAGTTGAAATTTTTGCCAACTGCATCCGGTAATTTGCTTTCTATAGTTAGGAATCGTACGAACGGTGATATAACAGTTTGAAGGAAGAAATCAGTAGATTTCCATTTCTGACACCAGTTCGTTTGTCGTACAGTGATACCTCAAGATATGAGTTTGTCTTTAAATACCATCCAGCAAATCCATTCCAGCCCAATTGCTTTTGAACAGGAAAATTTTAACATCTGTGGTTATCGTTATAGAAGTCTTCTTCACCTTGGGTGAGGCTAGCACCTATGCCTGGTCAGCGACAAGAAGAACACAAAACGAAGAACAAAAATAAGTAAATACAAATACGTAAACGCTCAATTCATACTAGGTCATTTCATCCATCCATCGTCTCCTTCTCTTCTTCGCCCTCCCCGATTCTTCTTATCATATCCATACCGCTCCCCTTTTCACTTAATCTACCAAACCTAATTTCCAAGCCACTCAGCCTCCATTGGCTTACACTTCACTTGGAGATGTTCCGACGTAGCTCCTCCATAGCCACATAATGCCCATTAAGCTCTTTAAGAATCACACCTGTTCCCTTACAATCGCAATCATTCAAGCCACACACTTCCACTCCATGCATCAGTATTGACTTCACGTATGTATCCCAGATCCGCACCACAATTTCTCAATTGTTACCCCACAGACTCCCCACTTCTCTTTTATTCTCCGCCTTGCTCAACTACCTCTCCCTTACGTCCATCTGATAGGATCCTTGCATACATCTGAAGATTTAAAGTGAAAGCCGAGGTACTTCATAACTTCTACTTTCTCAAACACCTGCTCTTTCTATCTCACACTTCCTTACTTCTTCCACCCGGCAGAATTTTCTACGATAATTCGGTAGACTCATTTTCTGAGCTCTTTGCACTCTTGCATGGTGTTTTTGTTTTCATTTACGGAGCATCGTAGACTGCTGTAATCTTTAGCTCTGTTCAATTCATTTTCAATGTACTTAGGCTTATTAGAGACTAATACACAGATCATATACTATATATAGATACTATACACAGATCATGGATTATCTATTAATTGGAAGAAAAATGCATAGTCTATAACCGTCGCGACTAGGTTTGTTATAAAATTACCAAAAACCCGAGTTTACGAATTTTTCGGTTTTCGTCAATCTACAGGTTTATTATATTATGGTTTTGACTGAAAACCGGGTTTAACCAAGATAAAAAGTCGTTTACAGCGGCTCTAGTGGAAAAAACAAAGACTATATACATGAAACTTAATTTGTTTGTATTAATTAATAAAAAATATAAAATCCTAGTTGTACCTGTATTTGAATTTGTTCAAGAGCGGGAATTAATCTGCCCTTGCATAAACAATTGATATTTAACTATATTTCTATATTGATATAGACAGTACTCAGATTGGTAAACAAATTATAATATTGAATAGGGATGGCGTACCTATTTTCGACGTTAGTCGGAATCCAGACTTGCTGAAATTTTGACACAGGCATACCATATCATTTATTCTTATGTACTTCTCAATTCTAAGTGGCTATGCTAATTTTTTTTCAAAATTGAAAGTGAAGTGAAAGTCCAAGCTACGACAAATGGGCTAGTTTTCCTTATGTTTGACAGGCATTCGTTGTTGATCAATTCGAATTGTATGTGATCGATTTATACGACTATTTATACGACTAGGCTTGACTACAATGATTATCGCGATTATAAAGGTTGAACGGGAACGACAGGAACTATTCTAGATAAACGGAATGTTAGTCAACTGTCAAATGCGGTCATGTTTCCCATATTTCTTTCACGGAACATTTCGGTATACCGAATAAAAGTTCGGTGAATCATCCGATATCTTAACGGCAACATGTGTTATCTTGTATTTAAACAGCTATAAAATGTTCAATACGGTATCGAAGTAACGATAAGTACCTGAACTGAAATATTGATATTTATCGGTACTAATATGATTTGATAAGTGTGGTAATGTGTAAGGAAGGTTGCCAGATATGATTTGCATAACCTCGTAACCTTGAAGAAAATATAATTTAAGCAACCCATTCTACAAAGAAGTCGAGTACGGCCGATGTGGCGTGGCGATCAGCCCGACCATTTCCGACGATGCGTGAACCGCCGCCAGCGCCGACTAACTCATCGGGGCCGCGACGACAGTCTCAAACGTCTCAATGCAAATACCCAAAATGGCGTCCGCCACCGCTGGATACGAAGTGAAAGTGTGGTGAAATGGACGACAAAGTCAATTAAACAAACGATGTCGGGCACTCCGTCGAATCGACGAAGTGGTGCGCAGAAAATCCGGCTAACGAGTAAGTAATCCGCCTGTGGCCTTACGGCGTGCGTCGACGAGCTGGTTACGCGCCCCCCTAGACCACCTAAAAGCTTGCTGGGCACCTTGGCTTTTGTACCGCTGATGTCGACCGTTTATTGTCATATCTGGTTACCGTCCCAATATGGCTTCAAACGGACGTAATTGCTCAATTAAATCACACTGATCAGGGGGCGACTAGACTGCTCGTGGCGCCGTGCAAAATGCTCTGGGCATGTTTTCCACCGTGTGCTCATATTACGCCTTCGACGCGTTTTGTTTTCCAGTCGTGTGCGCCCGCAATCTGGTGAGGAAGGATCTATTTCGTAAGTTCCTCGCAATGTTTACCTCACTCGACGAGTGCTAATTGTGCGTGTAATTGTCTTGCAGGTTTACCGGACCCGTACGCGAAAATTTCAGTCGAGGGCAGCGGGCAGTGTCATTCAACTGAGATTAGCAAAAATACGTTAGAACCAAAGTGGAATTCGTACTACGATTTGTATATTACGAAAACGGATACAATCACCATCTCCGTGTGGAATTTTCGTAAAGCGCAGAAGAAGCAAGGGAGTGGGTTTTTGGGCTGTGTTCGAATTGTGAGCTCATTGATAAACACCTTGAAGGATACTGGATGTAAGTACTATACTCAAACATTGCTAAAGAAAAAGCTTTAGTGAAGATATTAGGCATTTATTTTTATAGCACGATTATTTAATGTAGAAGCAAACATTATGTATGTTATTGTTTATCAATTAGGTTAAATTTCAGATATATAATCAGTTTTATTACTAAAATAACATCTTATGAGAGGTGACTTATAATTACTAATCTATTACTGTTATAGAAACTCAATAATACTGAAAAAACAAACTTGAGTTAGTTCGGGATCCTGTATTTATGGAGCATTATTTATCGTATGATTTTATCACATTTCAAAATTGATTAATTTTATCACTAAAAATCATCTTATTAACGGCAACTTTTAATTACGTAGAAGTTTGGGATCCTACGCTTATAGAACAATTTACAATAGAAACAATTTAAGGGTTCTACATTTATAGGACAATTATTTACTGTAGAAACAATTTGGTCGTGATGTACCGATCTTATCAACGGTGTATTTTAATTACTCGTCCAGTGCAGTTATGAACATTTAATAATACTCAAGACAACTTAACTTAGCTGAAGTTATTTAGGCATTCTATGAATATAGAACGATTATTTAGTGTAGAAACCAATGTTTGTGTTTGTTTATCAATTAAATTAAATTTTTGAGGTTTAATCAATTTTATCTTTTACTTATTCATCTATTACTGTTATGAAAACTTAGTAATACTTAGGAAAACTTAACTTAGCTGAAATCATTTCTACCTATAGAACGGTGTATCTTTATAGAACGATTATTTATTAAATGTAGAAGCCCTTATGTTTGTGACAGTATCAATTTGGGTAAATTTCGCACATTTAATCAGTTTTATCACGAAAATACATGCTATGAGCGGAATTTTTAATTATTCATCCAATAATGTTATAAAACATAATAATTTGTTTATAGAACGTTTATTTGAAGTATTAGAACAATTATGTTTGTGTTGGTTTATCAATTTGATTAAATTACAGACGTTTAATAGTTTTATTACCTCACACACTTTATCTCTTAATTCCCCATATATTAGCGCTATAAAAACTATTGAAAACTTACTTTGTTGGAGGTATTTAGGGATTCTGAGTTTACAGAACGATAACTTAACATAAAAACAATTATACAGATGATGGTTTATCAGTTAGGTTAAATTTCAGACGTTTAATAAGTTTTATCACTAAAAACATCTTGTGTGGTATCTTCTAATTATACCTCTTTTAACTTACCATAGAAACAGTTTTAGAAAAAGATTGCAATGTTGAATCAGTTTTATCACGGAATATATAATATTCTTATGTTTATACAACTTTAAACGTTTTTTTCCTTCAACATAATTTTTCTATTTTTTGTACGCGATTGAGAAAATACTACCGAACCGATTTAATAGATAATTAAAATCTCTAGAATATGACATCTATTGTTTTTTGGAGGAAAGAAATATATATCAGTAAGACCTGCCGTATAGGGAACCTCCTATATACAACGAGACATTTTTCGCATTCATGGGTTTACTGAATTATATTAATGTTAATTGACCAGTTTCAATTTGAAACTGTATAAAACATGAACGTTTTAAGTTATAGTTCCTGAGGGAAAGTCATGTATTTTTCGACCAGGTAAAGGTTGCTACCCCTGTAACGTAAAAACAATTAGTGATGGTTTATCAAATGAATATCAATATCTTCCATTTTTATCACGACAAACACATCTTATATCAGTATCTTTCAATTACGCATCACATTTGTATAGATTTTAATAACGCTTAAAACCTAACTTCCCTGCGGTTAATTAGGAATTCTCTGTTCACAGAACGATAATGTTAATTAGAAACAATCTTGCTTGTGATGATCAATTAGATTACTGTTATAAAAATAGATGTTTTGTATATAAAAAATCTTATTATTGAAATATAAGCTATCAGAAAACGATAATGAATCATGCGGCGAGTTTATGATTATCTTGAGTGTAAATACGAACTATGTGCTGGCACGTAGTGTATACTGTGTAGATATATACATGTGATTATCGCAGGTAACGGTCAGGTTTCCATATACATTTAATATGAATAATATATAATAATAATAATCTTTGTTTGAAAGTCTTAATTTGTAAACAGTCTGATACATGATAATCGGTTTTGAATAGCTTATTATAAACTTGTCGAATGGAAACCACGTTCGTAGTAGGTTCTCAGTTTGTTAGAATTTTACATTATTTGTGTAAATGAAAATTTTGTAGGAATGTTGTTTTCTAACCAAACTATTGAGTATGAATGGTGCTTTACGTAAATTTTAATACGGTAATTATTTTAAAAATTATAACAACTAAATGTGTTAAAAGTTTAATTTTTGGTAGTTCAGATTCATGTTATGTTCTTATATGATTGTCACAAAGAACCAATTGCCTATGGTTATAAAGGAATTATCGGTTTCGGTAAATTCCGATATTTCTGTTTAATTTCTGGCTTAGAAAGTATCGTTACTTTGATGATTATCGATTTCTCCGTCATCGTGATGAATAAGCTTTATAAGTGCCTTCATAAGTTTAATCTGTGAAAAGGCGCTAAAACGTCCCTAAGGATCCGCAATCTCTATTTCCGAAACTTGCGATATGTATAAGTGTCGGTACTTTCGATTCCAAATAAAATATGGATAGGTTCTTTCCATCCTATCATGTTATAGATTTTTTTTTCAAAACCTAAAAGTATTGATATCTTCTTTCCATACTTTTGTTTGAAATTTTTGATACCAAAAAGTATTATTACATTCATTCGGTAATTCTATGTTTCGATACTTTCGGTTACAAAAATATCGATAAGTTCGATACTCGAAAGATGTTCAAACTTTCATTTGATATTTTAGTATCGATATTTTCATTTGAAACTTTCCTATTGATACTTTTAAGTTTCTATATTTTCCATATCTCAAATATATCGATACATTCTCAGATTATAAGATAACGCGCTAATATTAGTTATTATTCTATTAACTAACGATACCTCAAACAGTGCAGTATTTGAACAATTTAACATTTTCTTAATTTGTTCGGTGCAGATTCAAATATCAAAAAATACTTATTAATTCTAGGAAAAAGATATCATTTCCAATGTATTAGGCAGACAAAGAAATATGTCTTTATCAATACGTTAGTATATTTCGATGCTTTTCTCAGTAGACGGTTTCTCCGCCAAAGCAGTTTGCATAATCATAAGAAAGTTTTACCAAAGTTTTGTAAAACGTAAGCGTATTTTTTGTATCAGATCAAAGATTGGACCTAACAAAAGCATCGCAAGATGACAGTGAACCAGTAAAAGGTCAGATCATCATTTCGCTGTTGTCTCGTGATGGCCAAAGTGGTGGCACGCCGCTGGCGATCGTTGGGCCACAGGGCGAACTGCGTTGTCCGGCGAACAATCTCGACGCGTCGCCGGTGGACAACGACCAGCTGCCGCCCGGCTGGGAGGAGCGCCGCACTAGCCCCGATGGGCGCGTCTACTACGTCAATCACAGTACGAAGATGACGCAGTGGACGCGACCGACGACGACGAACGCGAAGAATCGCAACGGCTCGGCGGCCCGCAATCAAACGGCGCGCAACAACGTCGACAACCAGAACAACAACTCGGTGATGAACAACAACGCCGACGAGGTAGTGATGTCCCCCAGCTCGAGCACGTCGCCAACGACGCCGGTGGCGCTGAGTAGTCCACAGAAGGAGATCATTCCGACGACGGGGCGGCCGGCGAACAACAGCGGCAGCAACAACGCGTTCGCCATCTCGCCGACGAGCGCCGCTCTGCCGATGATCCCGCCGAATAACATCAGCCTCAACGTGCCGGCGAATTCCACCAGCGTGGTGCAGGCGGTGGCGGCGACGCCCGGGCCACCCCAGCTTGCGGTTAGTCCACAGGTGCAACGTGGTGTGACCAGGGATCGGCGGCAGCGCAGCGGCGAGGAACGGCGTGACGGCAGCGGGCGGCGGCGATCGGGGCGTAATCGAAACGCACCGGCGCCACCGCCCCCAAATGGTGTTACGGCAGCACCCGCGATGAGCTTTGACCTCCCTGGATATGGTAAGATTATTTTTAACCATAGCTTACAGTCTCACTGATGATGATACATCCATGACAATGTGTTGTAAACTTACACTTCGATTTATGGGCTTCCAATTCGATTGATAATTGCAAACAAATAGCGTTACTTGGGTGGCCAAGATCTAAACAACATCATTTATCATATCATAAATTAATTTTAAATATGATTCATTACTTAGAAATTAAATTGAATCGATTGAACTATTGGTATCACTTGTTGATACTCGGTAAATTTAACAAACACGTTGATTTCTATCAACTCACGTACCAATTATCCAAAAATAGTTCGATTGCTAATGGAATTAACAAATGATTATAAAATTGTTATCAAATGTCGACGAATTCATACGTCTGATATGCGTCAGAAACGCAAAAGGTTAATACTACCTAAAATTTTGAGGAAACATCAGAACGTGGCTTAAAATAATCGATTGTTAATTCGTATTAATTCCGATTTTGATGGGGAGACAGATCTTTGCCAGAATTTAAAAGAAATTGTGCCAATGATTTACTTTCATAAAGTGTTATTTATGTAAGTGGAATAGATAAAATTCTGAATTGGGCCAACCTTTACTAAAGAAACTTATAAACCAATGGAAATAATTATAAGGAATCCTCAAAAGTATTTACGTTGCCTATAAATGTTTTAATTTTCCCTGAAAATTTGCTTTATTCTTTTTCAAATAATAAGTAAAAGAAATAAAGTAAGTTTAAACAGTAGTTTTTTAACTTCCTCTTGCTTGCGTCAAATACATATAGAGGGTACACTCAGATCTTAAATTAGTAAAAGTTTTTATTGTAAATAGATTATCTCATGAAATTCAGCAATTAGTAAATACTTTGAAAAGTAATACAAAAACAGATGGCGATACAAATGTCTGTACCATATTAATGCTTCATTCCATACATTGATGTCGATAGTTTCCGTAACAGAAAACGATGATTTTAAATGAATTCACTATCGGTACCAAAAGTATCGCTAGTTTCATTCCATACGTTGATTTCGATATTTTTGGAGTATCCATACTTTCTTTTGTTTGATTTACCGAGCATCGACTTCAATGGTCATTAGCTCTATTCAATTCTTTTTCAATCCAATTAGTTATATTAGAGGGCAACACTATTGATAAGAATACATTTTACTATGCATTTCCACCGAGAATCGAACTCGGGACCGTGTGGTGAGCAGTCTTCCACCATGCCACTTGGCTGAACTAAACATACTTTTATTCCATACATTGGGATACATTTAGTTTCGATATTTTCGGTTGATAACATTTTTATAATTTTTAAAATAAGAACTTCGTATCAAGGAAATACCTGGTTCTAGTCTACTAGCTCCGACAATCACTCACAATCACAATCTACCCAATGGGAAATCGTATGCTCTAAGTATCCAGAAATATTCTGGAAGAAATACAGCCCAAACGCCTGTCCCCGCTCAGCGTCTAGATAGGCAAATGAAGAAGAAGTAAAAGGAACTTCGTATCAAAATTTCTAAGAAATCTTTGGAAAATCGATTTAAAACTCCAACACATTCAAATAATTTCTAATAGATGATTTGATTGGCCTTTTTAGCCGACTGAGTCACTATAGAAACTCAAAAATCTTCTCTTCTTGCACCCTGCTATCCTCAATGTTCCACAGCAGTCTGATAATTGTTTAGGCAAACTTTTCCTTCAAAGAAATGGGATTTCAGAGTATTTAAATCAAATTTCTGCTGGCCAACAGCAACATTAAATTCTTCTAATCAATAGTAATGTAGCTTAAAAGAAATTGGATACTGTTTGGACTTAGTTGCCGTTGAGCCATTTTAAAAACAAGTATACTTAAGTGTAACTATACTAACAATGTTTACTAATAAACATTGATATAAAAAGAGCATGTAACATGGAGAATTCTTCGTAATTTTGCCAGAATTACGTACGACTCAGCAAGGACAGGTATACTTCTACCATAAACCGACGGGAGTTTCCACCTGGCATGACCCACGCCTTCCTAAGGACTTGTCTTCTCTGGGAATAGCCCTGGATCAGATTGGACCTCTTCCTCACGGTTGGGAGCAACGGCATACGGCATCTGGCAGAGTAAGAGTCAAGTCTTTAAGCAGTATTTTGCAAATTTTAAGTAATTTTAACTAGGTTAAGTATATTTACACGTTTTGTTCATGTAGACATATTTCGTCGATCACAATCATCGTACAACGCAATTCACCGATCCCCGAATGAATTCGGAAATACTCACCAACATCCTAAAGAGACAGGCACCGTCCACGTCGTCGGTGCCGACGTCGACGAGCTGCACGACCACGACGGCGTCGCTGACGACGCCAGCGCCGGCGCCCGGTAATGCACCCAATAAGCCCGCCGGCAACAGCCAGCCGCCTCACGCGCATTATCCACCCCCGACGACGCCCGCCTCCACTGCCACGCCGCCAGCGCCGGCGGCATGCGGTGCGCCGGCGCACGTGACTCCCAGCACTCCCATGTCGCCGCCGCGTCAACGCGATCAAGACCTACCGCAAGGTCTGCTCATCGATGCTGAGCTGCTGCCGAAATACCGACGAGATCTGGTTGGCAAACTGCGTGCGCTACGTGCTGAACTCACCACGCTACAGCCGCAGAGTGGCCATTGCCGGCTGGAGGTCTCACGCAATGAGATCTTCGAGGAGAGCTATCGGCTGATCATGAAAATGCGTCCGAAGGATATGCGTAAGCGGTTAATGGTGAAGTTCCGCGGCGAAGAAGGCCTCGACTACGGCGGCGTAGCGCGCGAATGGCTACACCTGCTCTCGCGTGAGATGCTCAACCCGCAGTATGGCCTCTTTCAATACAGCCGCGACGATCATTACACACTCCAGATCAATCCGGATTCGTCCGTCAATCCCGAACACCTGAGCTATTTCCACTTCGTAGGGAGAATACTCGGCATTGCCGTGTTTCACAACCATCAGCTCGAGGGTGGGTTTACGATGCCTTTCTACAAGCAACTTCTGAATAAGCCCATCACCCTTTCGGATATTGAAGGCGTGGATCCTGACTTGCATCGTAGTCTCACATGGATGCTGTATGTATATTCAAAGTAGATCGCTAAGAAGTTAGCATCAAATTATTATATGGTGGACGTAATCATTAGATAATCTTCATAGAAAAATATAGAATACGCTATCTTATCGGCTAAAAATAGGTATAATTGCAAATAATTTGTTATTTTCTTCTTTAGGCAAAACAATATTGATGGCGTATTGGATACGACGTTCTCCGTCGAGAACAACAGTTTCGGGGTGATCCGAGTGCATGAGCTAAAATCGAACGGTGTTTCGATCGCCGTTACTGAGGAGAACAAGCGCGAGTACGTCAAGCTGTATGTGAACTATCGTTTTATGCGCGGCATTGAGCAGCAATTCCTAGCGCTTCAGAAGGGCTTTACCGAATTAATACCGTTGCACTTGCTGCGACCTTTCGACGAGCGGGAATTGGAGCTTGTTATTAGCGGTATCGGCTCTATCGATATCAATGATTGGAAAACGCACACAAGGTATGTTCTAAAATTACATATTCTCCAAGTTTTGCCATTTTCACGGTCAATTCTATATTTCCTATTTATATTTAAGAGCATATATTAAGACTAATTATATTGAAAAGAATATTAGTGGAGTTACGTACTACTATCACAGTTGTGGAACTCGATAAAATATATTTTCGAAATAACTGTCGGCCCATGGTCAATTTAAATTTGTTTTTATAAAAATTCATTAATGCATTCCAAGAAACAGCGAGATTAATGCATGCTTAATTTGATATGGAGAGGTTTTCTCCAATTACTTCATGTTCACACGACAAAATTAATGCATGATGAATGGAAACTTTCAATAATGCAGGCATTAGCTGCCAAAAACAAGTTATTTTGTGTCATGCACGTTGGATAATAAATATCCCACTGATCCAATTGAAAATATAACGATTCCTCAATTGTTTTAGGTTAAACTTTTATATTAATTTGAAATTACTGGTATTTGGATACCGGTAAAGTTTACAATGAAATATCGCTTTATTTTATTGTAAAAGGGGAAAAATTACGAAATGACATGTTAAGACATGTATAAAATAAAATTACCCGGTTATTAACTGATAAACCGGTGTTGCAAATTTAATATTTGAACTCGAGAACTTTGCTTGTGTAGTCCAGCAATTAGAGGCATTTGGCCGGAATCGCCAAATTACAGTCATATTTAGTGGATTCTGTCTAATCGGGACAAGTATGCTTTCCCCTGATTAAGCGGCCCTATCATGCGCAGTTCAATAGTCATTTCAATGATTAAATTAAAAAGTGAAAGTTTCCCCCAAAAAACATAATTTTTGGACGTACATTTTGTTTTTTGTTTGATTTTAATTACTCATAATCAGCGTAAATTGTAATTGGCGTTATAGAACTCTCGACGTTTTCTATCTTGTACAAAACAACACTTGATATTGCAGGTTATAGATTAAATTTACACTGATTCGATCATAGAAAATGTCAAATGGTCTACCCCATATCTGCGTCATGGGTTACGACGTGAATACGTGGGAATCCCATTGTGCCATATGTGAACCACATGGTGCCGCATGTATGTAAATACCCGGCGTTGACATGTATTTAAATTGATTAAAAATTATTAAGCGTTAGGTTGATCCGAAAAAGCGGAATAAATTCACATTACTTCGACGGTTCTGGTTCTTTTGAATTTGTCCTTTATATACGGTTGTCACAATTGTCAGGTGTCCCTATTTAGCCGAGTTTAACATAGGCAACCAATATTATGACCCCATCGAGGCCGGTCGAACTGTCGAATTGTTCGCTCCGAATCCATGACGCTCGAGTGCAAAGGGTTGAATTACCAAATTCATTGACGGATTAACCCATTCCAATGGTAAATTGTCAACTGACTCGCTAAATTTGATAAAATTACCGTGGGTCAAATATGTTTTAATTACAATACACAAAAAATCACAATAATGATAGACATAAAAAGTAAAATCAAATAATCCAGTTATTAACCGGTTAACCGACATCATATATGGCTAATTAAATTGCGCCAACAAAGGAAAAACAGGTAAATTTACAAAAAAAAGTAATGTCTCTGTTTATTGCAAAATTGTCTAGCAAACTTTCAAAACTTGTCTTGTAAAGAAGCGTGTTATAAGTAGAAAGCAAAGAGAAATTCCACAATTGGTTAGGAATGTATAAAATCAATTTATAATCTTTTTTATTGTAGACTGAAACACTGTACGGCCGAAACGCCAGTGGTGCAATGGTTCTGGAAGGTGGTGGAGTCGTACTCGGAGGAGATGCGCGCCCGCCTCCTGCAGTTCGTCACCGGGTCGTCGCGCGTGCCGTTACAGGGATTTCGGGCGCTGCAGGGAAGCACGGGCGGCGCCAGCCCGCGCCTCTTCACCATCCACTGTGTCGACGTGTCGCCGCAGAATCTGCCCAAAGCGCACACATGCTTCAATCGCATCGATATCCCGCCGTACGAAAATTTCCAAATTCTGTGTGATAAACTGACTCAGGCAGTCGAAGAGACTTGCGGTTTTGCCGTCGAATGATGAGGCGCGAAATCCACATAACACACGCACGCATCTTGCGTACGAGCCACGTCTGCATCAATTATGATCAAGTACACAAAAACACACATATACACGCTACACATTCCTGCCTACCGTCAGGTTTGCCTGCATCATTGTAATCATCTTTCGCATACCCAGTGAATCCAGTTAAATTGCGTTAGATCTTCTTGCAATCGAATGCCTTCCCTTGGGAAACGTGCCAGGCGCATTATGTTAACACTGTAATATTTAAGGGATTGTAATTTGTTGTAGTTGTACGTTACTAGTAAAATGCTGCCTGGCTCTGGTTTCTCGAAGAAGGCGTAGGTTTTAGAGGGTGGTGGCACAATTGTTGGCAAATCCGACTGCTGACGTGCAGCTCCTCAAGATACGCAATGTCTTGCTAAGTTATCCCCGTTCATCTGCATGCGAATGCGTAGTATCCGTGTAGCAGTAGTCTGATCTGTCACGTTATGCCACAGCCTTACATATCCAGCAGATAAAAAACTAAATGGAATAGATACTTCTACGAAGCATATCATTTAGTCAAACATGTTGAAATCGATAAGAAATAACACAATTTGGAGTGCCTTGGCGCGGATTTAAGCGTATCATGCAACCCAACTGAACATTTTTGTTCGGTCTATTCTCGAAACATGTTTGACGATATTGCTGCTAAGGCGTTAGCATAATCAAGTCATAAATCGAGTGACATCTGCCCACCAACCCATCTAGCGAATGCGCTAGTACCAGCGTAATACACGTCCGATTTGACCAATAAGACCGCGGCCTAAATATTGAAGCACGATTTACGGTTACTATTATACAAGAAATTAGGATAAATCAATTGAAATTCCATGATCGAGTGTGGTCACAAGTGCCTATTGCTAGTCAAAATATCTTCCCACCACAAAAAAGAAACAGAAGGATAGTTAAAATTACGACACAATTTTCGAGACGATTCAAACATTTGAGATTGAACATATTTGCTTAGGATAATTAAAAGACAATAGGTAGTTAACTACAAATTTACAAATTCTGACCAATCGGTTTAAATAAAGGTGTACTAACTACTACTACCTTAACATTTGAAAAGTGCACACATGTGTTCGTTTTGAAAGAGAACACGCTGAGGGCGATTATCCCCAAGTTACATTAGCTTTGAATCTATGCTTTATTTTCCTTGTTTTGGTTGCTTAACTCATTAACTTTTTTTATGCCTCAGAGGCGCCGCTATTTGAAATTTTCTCCACCTAAATTTCTCGGAAATTCCTTAGTTTCAGAGGGCACTAACGACGCGAGTGCCTATTGCCACCCAGAATGCGGGCCATTTTTTAACTTTGACTTAGTCATCTGTGTTTATTTTATTTTTATCTATGCTATCCCTTATCGGACTATGTCAATAAAAGGGGTTTAAATTTCAGCCCACCCCCAGTGCAATGTTGCAATAAAATTTGGCACAAAGGAGCACATAGATACACGTGTTGCTTCAATTTGATGCATTATTTCATCCCGTGCTTGGATTTGCAGAGAAAGTGCACAATGCGCATACACTTCATGTAAATAGTAAATAACTGAGTATTATTTTCGCACTGCTACGGTCGATTAGCGCACGTTGATTGGCGGGATACTATCTGATCCCTCTCCAAACTAGCAGTATCCAGCGTTACGATGCCCATTTCTTGGTGCACGCCAAGTAGGAACACCAGAAAGAATAGCAATAAAGCAAGTTAGCATTTAGTGGTTATTTTGTGTTTATATATTACGCTTTTTGCGGCTGCATTGGCACAGGCAAACTTCTTCACTGGGGTTTGAATATATCATGATGAGATTATATAGTAGTAATTGATTTCTAACGAACATAAGGCATACAATAAGCAGCACCATTTTGTACATAATTATATAATGAAAATTCAACAAGAATGCTATTACATCACAAACATATTTTAAACATTAAAAAATGGATAGTATATATTTAATAAATTATAATAATGTTAGTGTTGTTTTATTCGCGTATATTTATAACTGCATTAAGTGTGTTTGGTAGTTTATTGCTGTACTGTTATTTAAAGTTGCCGTGCGAACCTTGTGCGGATATGTCCAATCGTTTTATTTATCACCCATTTTCCAATTTTGGTATTTAACTCAACTTCAATTCTCAGCCAATCGTAATACATTCTCTTCTCCTATTACTCCTTTTATTTTTACTTTCTTCGACTTTTGATTTGTTTCCGTTGTTATTTTATGTGGTAATGCATGTATGTTTGATATAATAACGCAAAACAGTGAGTTTCCTTTGCAAAAGGTCGCATTGCAGAATCCTGTGGACGTAAATGAAGAAGACAACAATTCACATCCGAAGATTTAAGCTTTAATGCAATTATCTACAGCTACCTATCAGGGATGAGCAACCCATTACCCGCCGAACATATATGTGCATTCCATTACTCACTCGTTACAAAAATCAACAATAATTTCATAAAGTTTACTCATTTCACTTTGGTACCGATATTGTCTCAAATTTTGACACCCTAGTGTATACATGATCGTTAAAGTCGATTGAAATAGGCGGCCGCGTATTTCTATCGATTTTAACCCGGTGGTTCAGTGAACTCGGCAGACATAGATCTTAGGATTATTAGTATAATCAAAAGTATTAGTATCTAATTCTGTCGGGCGAGTTTTTTTTTGTAACGAGTAGGCGTTGTCCCAAACGGAGAATCGCCAGCCGTCAGTCCGAAAATGTCCCAAACGGGACCCACTGATATCAAAGTTCCAAGGGGTCCCAGTGTCCATTCCGTCAATGTCTCATGGGCTAAGAAAAGAGTATAAAATGCCGAAAAGGTATATTTTCAGAGTACGTGATTTTTAAGGAATACAAGTCATGAAAAAGGACCTTTATTGGCATTCAGTTCTGCAATAGCCTTCTTTTATTTCCATTTATATAAGGCATAGTAACAAAAAGAAACTTAACAATTTAATGGCCCATAAAAATTCATACCCGAATAAACCTAGTTGCCAGAGAATTTCCCGCTTTAACAGAGCAACCCCGCCCTCCGTCAATAGCCGGCTTATCCGAATTTTGCTTCCATCCAAATCTTTATCATTCATATCTATATAATCTGTGGGGTATGGTGTGCCGTTGATTGCGAGTAATGATGCAATTGTTTAGGAATGACGAATAGTTTATTATCGTACAAGCTCACGATGGAAAGACGAAGGGAACAGTGATGTTGCGCGTTCGATAGCAGAAAACTAAGTCCTCGAGGTAAAGAAATATAAAGACCTAGAGGGTGCATTAAAGAAAGAGCGATAGCATAAGTAAGACAGAGAAAAACCGCTAGGGTCCAAGAGAAAGATATACCTGCGCTTGGAATGTATGCAAAGAGTAGAAACAGATGTGTAGGTTTGGAAGATTTGCAGAGTTGAAATTGAGAGAATAGACAGTGGAAAAAACCTTGAAGAAATACAAAATCTATTACGTGCTAATGTGTGGTCTGGACCGCCACAAATATATAATAATAGATGCGCTTTCAGATCCTTGGCGTGCCAAAGCTGACAGTCCTTTCCTTGATAATTGGCGAGACTATAGATCCAAGGGGATTTCACTATGGTGAAGAGGCCCACAAACTTTGGAGCTAACTTAGCATTGAAACAGTCTGCAGCACTGGACCGAACGTAGTTTCGCTTCCAAACCTTCTGTTTCAATTGGAAGCGGACATCTCTTCGTCGTAGAGTATAATGATGACTCGACGGTTCATAAGCGCGTTTAAACACGTTCTGCTGTAACCAGATCGGATGGCCCATCCTGGGGGAGTATCTTGCTGACGAGTGCGATAACATCTGCCAAACTGAATTTGCCAAATATAGACAACACCGAGAAGAGAAAAATTGGTAGTTTGTCAATAAAAATTATACGGATGGAATCGCAGGTCATGAAGAAAACCAAACCAAAGAAACAGAAGCAGGGTATGCCGTATGACGGTTCACGGCTTTCACCATATTCTCTGCCAGCTGTGTTTGTAGATATTACAAAGCACATTGTAAAGATAGGTATCACATAACGGAATGCCCAAGAGTAAACGAGCATATACATTTGACAAATTGAACTGTGCTGTATTTGTAGGTTTTTATAGATGACAAGTTATGCAAATAAACTGTACTATTTCCCCCATGTAATGGTTACTTTTTGTAAAGAGCGTTAAAAAACTCACCCGGTATAAGTATAATCAATAATAATGCGAATACAAACAATAATAAATCATTAATCATACCAAAGATAGATGATGAACAAATTGTAACATCACTTGTCGACGAAGAATTATCACAAAAATTGATACTAATAGGCAAATTGTCACCAGACAAGCATCGACGATTGGGAAGTACTTATCTATAGCTGTAGCAATTTGTTTCCGGTCTTTTAAAACATTTATAAAGTCATAGATTAAAAGGCCACCTATGAATCAAAGGAATTAACCGATTACATTCAAATTCAGTTTTACTTACTCAAGGATAAACCCAGAATACATCCAAGTATTGCAAAAAAGTCTGAAAATTTAAGTTTATGAACATGTTTTGCTTTGTCATAGGAGATATAAAATGGTAAGAGGCCCAGAAAACGAGAAATAATTAATATTGGATTTAAGGATTCTTTAAAATATGCACTAATTGATACACTTAAATGCATCTTTATTTTTTTATTTAATGTGTATTATTTTGTACGTTATAGATTATACTGGTAGTTTTATAGGGTAAAATGGATAAGGTTAATGATTTTAATACTTTAGTAGATACATGTCTGCATAGAAAATATATTAATTATTAAAGTTTTTAATAATAGATTATCAAGATAATATGTTTGCGTTGAAATCATTAGTTCTGGTAACTTTGAAAATAAAGAGTGAAATGCGTTATTGGTAAACATTGAAAAATACAACATGGAAATATCATTTGTGTTCCATGTTCCTAGGCACCAAGCAAGCTTTCGATTCCATATGATATATGTATGATATATGGGAACACCGATGATATGAACACAGTTCGTTATGTGGCGGCAGCTGTTGCCTTCTAGAACTACTTACCAAAAGTTCTAGAAGGCAACAGCTGTTTTATGTTCTTGCAGTAGTTTGCCCTACATTTTGCGAAATAAAAAGTTAGTCCGACCTGATTTTGTTTTTGGTGCTTCTCAATTCTCAGAACGAGTAGTTCACGATCTTGGTTTTTAAAAGTGGCTGTTCGTAAGACTACCACATATCTAATCCAACTTATAAATTCATTTATTTTTAATAAAACGCTGGAAATAAAAGCTAACAAGATTCTATCCCATTCATACCATTTTCTGTTTTGGAATCTGCCAATCTTCATTATCTTCCACATATATTCAATAGTACGCAGATCACACAGCAATGAGGTAAACAACAAGAAGGCATAAACCACCTTACATTTCCCTGAACCAACCTGTGGATTATCAAAGTCCACAGTGAAGGAATGGATCAAGAATTGGTATCGTGCTAGTCACGAGACTGCCTGAAGGGACGAAGAGGGTCCTACGCAGGCCAAAAGGTTGCTCGATGTATCACACAATAGAGCCCAAGAAATTATAAAGCTGAAAAAAGCGATATAAGGCTACTTGTTAGCCTACTGACAGGACATGCCGAGGTGTTGTACCATCTAGCCAATATTAGGGAAGGCGACCTCACAAGCTGCAGATTATGTAAATCGGAGGTGGAAACGATTGAACACCTACTCTGCACTTGTGCATCCCTAGCACCTGAAAGTCTCTTTGCTAGGCAGCGAGCAGCTAAGTCTCGCTGAATTCAAGGGGAAGTCGGTTAAGGAGATTCCAGCCTTTTCAAAGGCAGTCTCCGTTATTGGCCCATAGTATTGGTCTCCGCACAATAGATCGAAGTTGATCGCAGTGCTAGTGGTGTTGATCGCCCAAGATTAATAAAAAAAACATAAAGAAATCCCGTGCGTAAACCACCACTACATTTGGTGAAGACCGCCAAAACACACACTTTGTTACATTTGGTGGAGCCGCCTATACCTTCCGCGACAAAACTATTGGCTAATCCTATTAAAAACATTGCAACCAAAATGCTATACTCCCCAGAGAACCCTGTTACATTCAATTGCAAGAGAAGGTCAAAAGTAAATGACAAAATTTCACATTGTTTTGTCGCGAATGCGATAAAGTTCATTAAGAGTTCACAACATAATTTTTGACACCATTTTGGATACTCTACCTGGAAAGTTTGGACAAGAGATTTCTTTATGTAGATAAGGATGTTTTGTAAACTTAGACATGTCCAATAGATTTACATTTTAACAGGAAACGTTGATAATTCTATGAACTGTGCACGAAGGAAACGAAACTTGGATTGTCCTAAAAAGCATACCTAAGGAACATGAAAAATCAGGTGACGCCAAAAAAGCGTTAACAATAGAATCTAGAAAGTGAGATTCGAATAAGCACATAGATCGTATACAAACTTTATCAAAAAGGTATACGCGGAAACGAAGATGTACGAGTCTTCAAGAGTCAGCCTCGCGTTCCACGAAGCAAGTAAGAAAACCTATCTTCAAATGGGAGGAAATAAGTATATAAACCCACGACTCAAGGGCAGGAGCGCTGTTCGGTAATAGTCAGTACGCTGTTCGCTGTTCGCTGTTGAATCTTCAATAGGGGTCTTTCACCCTTATCCGTCAATCGAATAATATGCCACAGATAACAATTTATTGCCATTTTCATGTACTTTAACATGGTGTTAATATTTTTCTAATCGGTTTTGTGCAGCTATCTATTATACCTTGTTTTATAACATATTTCATGCATTTATCAGTTGTTTTCATACAAATCCACACACATATTCTTAATATCGTACACATATTACATAAACTATACTTATTGCCGTTGTTAACACTTTACTACATTTGTTCTAATGAATTCATAGATGAATAATTGCGGATTTCTATGATTTTATTGTTTCTATATGAAATTATTCCATTGAGACTGTATACGAGAAGCGTCTACGTTGCAAGTGTTTTCGTTCATCATAAGTGGCTGTAGTATCGCCTATGATTACAAAAAAACAAGAGATCAAAGAAATCGAAAACTTCTTAACTTAATATTTGTGTTTATAAAATGTCTCTTTCATAATATTTAGATCGCTAGATTTATTTTTTGAATCTCAAGCGTCGCAGTATATAATACGTTACATTAAGAGAAACATCTAAGGGACTCTTAAGAGACTTATAGCTCGGAGGAATATAGGCTGAAAAACACATGTAAGCAACCAGAGCAGAGTTCATTTTCGAAGTTGATATAATGTACATAATCAGAAAGAGGGAGTTCTCAGGATTAGATTGATACCAAATATATTATGTTTTAGGAACATTTTCATTGCTTTTTCCAAGAATTAATATAACAGTCAATGATATATTGCAAAAAAAGTTATCTTGCACCAATAAGACTGGGGTTAAGTTGATATCATCAGAAAGATGGTGTTATTTATTACATGCTATCAGGATTTGACTCTTTTTCTTCTTATATAGACTTATATAGACTTTCTTCGTCCTTGATAGGCAATTTTTACCTGTTAATCTTCAGTAATCATCCCGAATTTGAAGCCTCCAACTTTTGCGGGGTCTACCCAAGGATCTTTTGCCTCTCGGTAATCTGTCTCTTCCGTTCTTGACCAATCTGCTATCGTCTATGCGGTCTGTATGTTGGTAATATTGTTTACGTCTACTGTTGCAGCAATCGTTTATGTCTTGGACGCCACATTTGCGTTGAATCTCTACGTTGCTAATTCGATCGCGTAAGGAAGAGTTTGTGATACATCGCAGGGTTCTCATTTTGGAGGTGTTCAATAGTCTTTCTGGCAGTTTAGTAGTTTTTCGGGAGAGTAGGTGCTTATTGGTCTTACTGTGGCTTGTAGATGCTATTTTTTTTCTGTTCTAAGGCGTTTGTTGCTCCATATACACTTTCGAAGGAAACCAGATATCCTGTTCGCTTTATCAACTTGTGCTCGAATTTCTTCCTTAAGGTTAGGCTGGTCAAAAAAGTAGCGAGTCTCCGGGTTTACGGTTTGATCAATCTTCGGGTTTATTCTGTTACGGTTTTGTCTGCGAAAGCCCGGGTTTAAAATCAAGACAAAAACTAGTTTACAGCGTCCCCTAGTGTAAAATAAAAATACTATATGCATGCAAGTTGTTTTATTTTCATTAGTTATTAAAAAAATGTATTAAAATAAAACAAAAAATAGAAACAAAAATTTGGAAAAAGATAAATTCAATTACCAGTATTCTCAAAGAGAATGTCTATTCTCATTTTTCAAGATTGGAGGCTTCCTTCGTTAATACTACAAATAAACATGTTAAAACACGAGCGAATGCGTGCCTATGGATCGCAATTGCCGGAGCAATTAATCGCTGTTTTAGTGTTAAGTATCAACAAGCTCTCGCACACTCGCGTTGATTTCGGTTTGAGAAACAAAACCTTCAGAACCATGCACTGGGGCGCACTCGCGTCGATTTCGGTTCAAGAAACGGCAGAGTCAGCATCAACCAGTAATGACACGCAACCGCGTCGATGCTGGAATCGGAACTCGATAACCTGTATAGAAACCGAAACTTTTACGAAAATTCGAGTTAAATCCTTGATAGTAAAAGCCCTGTTTAACCTGAAATTGTCCAGGCGGAAAACTGAGTAACCCTGAATTATCGACTTGCCTACTTAAGGTGTCTGTAATTCTCCACCAATTTTGATGGGTTCCGTTGTCTCTTGGTTTACCAAGATGCTATATAAATGCTTCAGCTGAAGTATGGAATGCATGGAGGGTGATCAGAAGTATACAGAGGATAAACGGGGCAACAACTGACGCTTTTTGATAATTTTTATTCATTATTTCCAAAAATTACTCTAAAATTCAAAAACACATGAAATGACTTATGTTGGGCAAACACAGTGATTTCGCACAGCGACTGTGCGACGGGTCGGTGCCGCCGAAGTGTGCAGTGAAGAGTGAATTGTGTGCATTTAATGTGAACGTCCCGTCGTCTTAACAAAAGAAAGTTGGGAATGGTAAAAACGGTGATGAATATAAATTTACGTTTTTTGTATAATTTTCTAGGTAGCCTTGTGGTATCAGAGTCAAAATGAAAGAGCACAAAACGTAACGGAACTGACAACCGAACTTTTCCCAGGACTCAACTTCAACGAAACGTGGCGAAAACATTGCATTGTTTCGGAAACTACTCGCTTCTAAAGCTTTCAGTTTTCACTGTGAGCTGGTATTGATTTTCATAGTTGCTTTTTATTATTATTTCTGTTTACTAAATTGTTAGTTAGTGAATTTTCATTAAAATACAGATAATTCAAATAAATGTATACAGTTTGTTTATAGCCAGGATAAAAATCATTAAAATATTGAATTCATTTGTGGAGTGCGTGGCGTAAAGGTTACGCATAGGCGTTGTAACGCAAACGTCCCGGGTTCGATTCTCGATGTGGCTATAATTGAGATCTCGCACTCGGCACTTTCCCAAGTCCTATATAATAAGGAGTAGGGTTGGGCAATGGGCCTGCAACTCATTCCCGTAAAAGAACCTCATATGCTAACTCACGTACGGTGAGACCCGATCAGGCGGGGGGAAAGCTAACGTGTTCGGAAGGCGTTAAACGCTCTACAACCGAAAACAGAAGAAGAATTCATTTAAATTGGGAAGGGATAAACCGTTCTATTTCTATAATTTATTTAATGAACATATTTATGCTTTGCATATTTCGGAAAATAACCTGAAAATCATTATTTATGAAATTTGGTTTGTTACACATTCTTGGCGGTATACATTTGTTAGTAAAAAAGATTATAAGTAATGTGGAAGTGAAATATAATGGAATAAATTAATCAAATCTCATAATAATATATTATACATATATTAATAGATTCGCTATTAAATAATGAACCCTGTTTAGGGTTTTCGTATGTTATGAGCAAACATGCCACAGCTCTCTCTCTCTCTCTCTCTATAT
>JAODAC010000255.1:20264-40411 GCA_027575185.1 Mimaenictus wilsoni | reverse complement strand
AAGATTTAAGAATTTTAAAATCTCTTGGACTTTTCTAATGGACTCTGACCACTCATAAAGTAATGATCTTGATAATCTCCTGAAGACTGATCCACTATTCGGAATTTTCAAGAGAGGAAGACCCTGTAAGAGTTACGCGGTCTCTGAAAACCTATACTTTCGACCCTGTCATCCTTTTTTGGGGACAGGGTTCTCTTTGAAGAAACAAATAAGACATTAATATTATGACAGGTATTTATTTGAAGAAAGGAGCACTTGCATCCACTATCTGTAAGTCCACAGGGACTAAATGATAATTATGTTCAAGTCGAATGTAGTCATTCACATCTGAATCGAACTCAGTTTATTTGTTAGTAATTTCCATATACTTTGTATGTGAGTATGCCGTCAAAAAGAGGCGGTCAGTCACAACCTAAGAATAACACGGTATGTAGACTGACCTAAGCGCGCTTGACACGAGTACACGCGCGAGTATACGGCGAATGCTGCTGTTAAAGCAATATATACCAAACTTTTAAATTATTTTTGGGAAAACGGTTCAAAATCGTGCAGACGCGCCCTACTATCAGCAAAAATGTGTGATGTTTAAATGTACATGAGAAACAAGGCGCCTAAACAGCTTAGGTAAAGTACACATAGAGTACACATACAATATATGTACAAATAAGAATTTTTTATTTATTTATTCAACAACCTTTTTCTATCACATAATGGTGTTTCACCCGGCCCAATAAGGTCTCGCTACTGATGGTACTTGTTCTGAACTTTTTGTGCATATGGGTTTCTTTTTTCCGGGGACCGTTGCAAGCGAATCGCCCAACCTTCTTTCGCGTTTTTACCGCGAAATCAGGAGTTCGCGGACGGCGCCGCAGCCACTTGTTGAGTGGGGAGACCAAGAGGTCACCCATCACCCATTCAACACCTAGCTACATCCGACTTAGCTACAACGAGCACTGAGCTCCACGACGCGGCAAGCCGCCGCTAAAATTCGAACCCACAAACATTGAATCAGAAGGCAAGCACTCTAACGATTACACCACGTAAGCGATACTACAAATAAGAATATAAATACAAATATTGTTGAGTTCATTAACACTTATTATCTTAAGATGTCCTATTGATTCATGCATTAACACTTTTTTAATTGTGAAATATAACTTAGTTCTTCATAAATCAGCTTGAAAATACAGATTTAGACTAGTCTTGTTATTAGCAACTAAGTAGCTAGAAATCTTCGGCTAATAATTTTTAAAACCATTTTTTCACCAGTACTTTATGAGCGGGTTGTGTGCCAACCCTACCTGTTGTCGATTCAAATTTTTCATTGCTTGAAATTTGCTCAAATAATTTGTTCCAATTAAAAAAAATCATTACAACTATAACTAAATCCATTCAGAAAGTCATGTACTTTATCGGTATTCCCCGCTTCAATTATTATCAAGTAAAAAAATTACGTAAGTCTCGTCCATGATAAACAACTATGTACTATGTATTGGAGAGAAAAGACGCATGTGTTTCACATTTGCATATTAACCATTTCATCTCACAGCATAATAATCACATTATAATTAGAATTTATGTTCGCTATAGATGCTCAGTTTCTCATAGAATAAATACATTATTGACACGATTAAGAACAACTCGTTGAACAACTTATTGACAAAGTTAATACTATTACACAGTAACAGTAATTAGCACGTGTTACAGAGTGTGTACAATCTAGACGTCTGCATAAGTAGATATTTATTCTAGGATTCAAGTTGTTTGCATAAATTACGCACAAGTCAAGGTAAGTCGAAAATCTTGTACACATGTTGCATAAGACAAGTAGTTTAAAATTATATTTTATAGAAACTTGGGTCAACAAATGGCTGCAACCAAAATTGAGGAACAAAACAATTTCAATGCAATTATTGAAGCAGTTGGTAGCAATGGATACTTTCAGAAGAGATTTAATCTTATATTCAATGTGCTTTATATTTTTCTGATATCAATGTCCCATCTGAATTTGATAATCAGTTTGGCGGTGCCGAATCATTGGTGTCATGTTCCTGGCAGAGAGAATATGAATTACACTTTGGAGGAATGGAAAACTCTCACAATTCCAATGTAAGTTGACTTCTAAATAAAAATTATATCCTGAACATATTCGCCGATAGAAAGATATCACCAAATTCAGCATCAAATAATTCTCAAGATGATATATGTAGCCCTTTATCTTACAAAGGGCATAGCTCACACATAGATCGCTATTATGACACTACCTATCACTCTAAAGTCACGTGATTCACACTGTAGTTTCTGTTTCATTTCATTTGATGATGAATTTGATGCTATCTTCTTATAGCTCAAAAAATTATATTTAAAATGTAATCACTTTTAGGGAACGCAATGCTTATGGTAATCTCGATTTCTCCAAGTGTAAACGATATGAAATCATTTCTGGAAGCGTTATTCAACTTAGGAGCAATAATAAGACTATAGAATGTAACAATGGTTGGGAATTTGATCATACTTGGTACGACCTAACAGCGTCTATGCAAAATGAGTGGGTATGTGATAAGGCTATGATACCCACTAACACCCTAGCAGCAGATCGTGCCGGCGAGGTCTTTGGAGCCATCATATTGTCCCAACTTGCAGACAACTTTGGCAGAATGCCAATAATTTTCATCAGTATGGTGATAATTATCATAGGACGGATGCTATCCGTTGTGACCTATACTTGGGTGATACTGTTTTATATAGCAGCTTTCATAGGTTCCTTGTCCGTCTCTTCAGCATTCTATTCCCCAATAATTATTTCAATTGAAATATCTTCTCCTTCTAACCGGGCTTTTATTAAAATGCTCGGAACATTCTTCATTACCATTGGGTTAGTTATTACCCCATTTTTCATGTGGATATTACGTGATTGGGTGTACTTTATGATTGTTACGACATTGCCATCTGCCTTATGCATCTTAGCTTATCCGTAAGTCACATTTATTATAACATACATCGTTTAATATAATTTTCATTTTTAGTTGGGTAATTGAATCCCCTCGATGGTTGATAACCAAGGGTAAGATCAAACAATGTGTGTTACAATTACAAAAAATTGCGACAACCAATAAGAGAGAATTGCCAAGTAATTTCGAAAAGCAATTAACGGTTATTCAAACTGAACAAGGAGATACAAAAGTCTATACCATTTTCGACCTCTTTTCAAGTTGGCGTCTGGCAAAAAATACTATAATTATGGTCTACTGCTATACCGTACTTCATATGATGTATTCTGGTCTGACCATATCTATTGGTTACAGGAATACAAATCCATTCCTGCAACATGCTTTACAAGCTGCTATATCATTGCCAGGTCTTGTGATTAGTAAATACATCTGTGATAACTTTGGACGACGTTGGGTAACTTTCTATGGTTTCTTTCTTAGTACAATAGGATGTATTTGTACTATATTCTTAGTGGAAGGTATATCATTTATAATCAATATTTTCTAGACTATACCTTTGGTATGCCATTCTCGAAATAATTTCTAACACCTTTTTATAAACATTAATTTATTTCCCGTTGATTGCCCGGGACCAGACCATAATAACCATCTTTGCTAAGTTCCTTGAGTTCTCGTGACACAAGTTTTACTCAAAGCTCTGACGTCAAAGTTCAAAATACACGATGTAGAACATCTCAAAGTCTTTATTACAAAAGTACAACGAACACACAATAACAAGAGAAAAACACAAGTATACTCGACAACCACCAGAGGAAAAATAGGCAGAATCCGACGCGTATCACGCTTTTATGGTGACGCAGCGCCCCCTCGCCATATTACTTAGGGCATCACAAACGTCATCGCTCAACAGTGTAAACAAACTTAAGTTAGCAGCCGCTGCAAGCGCCTTACCCCCTAGTCAACCAACTCCACATAGAACATAAACATAACATTCACGTCTCCCTTTCCATACTCTTCTCTTTTCAGTAATCAATTCCTTCCAGACATTCCCTAAATGAAATATTGCATTCTCATGCCAAATTATCCTATGTGCATTCTCCCAACATAGCACACAGCACTTAAACTCCATTTCCATCCATCATTTTTTGTCCTTTTTCTCCAACCTATATTTTACACTTGCTACTTGGATCTTTTTGGGTTCAGTTTACCCCTTCCTCGTTTTTCATACATCGGCGCTGTCTTGTACTCACCACACAGTATTCACTGCAGTTCAATTACTTAATTCTTGTGCTCCTTCATGACAATCTTCCTTTCTTTCAAATATGCTGAATCCACATCTTTCCTAGACATTCTTGACAAGTCTACTTTGTTCCATTTCTGCAGTCTACCGCTCTTACATTGCTTCTCCTTCTGGGCCCATCCACTACACAATCATATTGCCCGTCTTCTGAATATTTATGTATGTATGAATATGTATGCATATCTACCGGTATAGAACTTTCAATTTCTATGATCTCGTTTAGGAATTTCAGTTGTTCCTTGGCTACTAACTCTTGAGCTAGATATTCCCACACCTCACCACATATAGCAGTATCGATTTGACATATAGTTCTCCTCAGTAAATCATAGCTATCACTTAACTACCTCTTCATACCAGCCTCTATTATGTTAACCCTCATCCCAAGTGTTAGCTTAACGGGCATTAAGTAAATCCCTTGCAATTTGATTTTTGCAGATGTTTGGATGGAAAGCATAATGTGCATAGTCATAAAATTCTGCATCTCCTTAATGTCCTTCTCTACGAGCTTGCAACTTTTAGAAATGTACCCTACTTGTATACGACAGACAGGAATGTCTGTCGGAAGTATCGCTGGAGGAGCTCTAAGTATCTTTTCTCCATATGTCATTGCTTTAGTAAGAAATATTAATATGATTATAATGGTTTTGCTTATATTTTTGCATTTTAGGGAACGACAATCAGTCCAACAATTCCGTTTATAATATTTGCAGTTCTCTCGTTATTAGCAACAATATTCTGTATATTTTTACCAGAGACTCATGATCAACTATTACCTGAGACCCTGCAAGATGCTGCAATGTTCGGAGCTGATCAAAACTTCTGGGGAAAAACTAAATCATCTAAATGCATATAATTACAACTTTCCCAAAATTATGTAATAAAAATGATAGTATTCTATTTTATTCTATTATGTTTGGCATTTTCTTTTGTTTGATTCTTTATCTGTGTAACTAGTCATATTAGAGGTTAACATTATTTTTAAGAAAAAGAATTCATTTTACTATCCATAATCAAATTGTTAATAATAGATTATAGTTTGCATGATTACAGTTTCTCTTAATTACATTTACTGCCCTCCAACAAAGTACTAAACATAAGTTGCGTAGTTAATTATTCATGAGATTAAGTAGTAGTAAAACAGCGTCTCAGTAAACAATGACGATTTCTATTCAAACTAGTGACATTCTAATTCCAGACGAGACAATTTTATAGTAGGTAACAGATTGTTTGCGCACTTGTGCAAAACTAAGACAACAAAAACTCGAAACACAATTTCATAGCGGGCATAGTTCTATATTTATAACTGAAGTAAAGAATATAAAAATATCATTGTGTCTTGGAAAGATTATAATTTATAAATTGACAGCTGTGATCGGAGAAAAAGCAGATTTTCATTTAATTATGAAAGCAATAGGAAATAATGGGTATTTCCAGAAACTATTCAATGTTTTATTCAATGGTATATACTTATTTTTTTTTTGTCAATGACTCATCTAAATTTGATCATCAGTTTAGCTGTGCCAAATCATTGGGCCACGTTCCTGATCGTGAAAATACAAATTACACCATAGAAGAATGGAAAACTTTAACAATTCCAAAGTGAGTATACATTTACCATTCAATCTCATTAACATTCATTAGAATTCTACACATAGTAACTCGTAAATAATTCATCACATGGCTTTTAGGGAACGGAATAACTATGGAAATCTTGATTATTCTAAGTGTTTGATGCTTGAAAACATTTCTGATATTTTTGGGAGAAGTATAACCGTAAAATGTAACCATGGATGGGATTTTGACCATACATGGTATGACCTAACTGCATCCATGCAAAATGAATGGGTATGTGAAAACGCAATGGGGCCAACCAACATGTTGGCTTCAGATCATGCTGTAGAGGTCATCGGCTCTTTAATATTTGCCCATCTTGCTGATAATTATGGAAAAATGTCTCTACATTTTACTAGTATCATAACAATTTTAATCTGACGACTTCTTTCCGTGGTGACAAAACCATGGATTGAAGTGTACTTCATGTCGGGGTTTATAGGTTCCCTGACAATAGCCTCTGGGGTTTTCTGTCCCATTCTTATTGATGTTGAGATATTACGACCTGATGATCGTGCTTACATTCAGATGCTCAGCAAGTTCTTCTGGACAGCTGGATTGATGACGGCATCGCTTTTTTATGTGGTTTTTGCGTGATTGGGTATATTTTATGCTGATAACGACTCTGACATGTGGACTATTTCTTTTATCCAAACCGTAAGTTAGCCCATTTTAACATTGAATTTTAATTACATCTTTTATAGGTAGTTTATAGAATCACCACGATGGTTGGTGTCCAAGGGAAAGATATCGCGATGTGTGGCTCAATTACAAAAAATTGCGAAGGCAAATAAAAAGGAAGTTCCTGAGGCCTTGGAGAAAGAGCTAACCACTATAGCCAAGAGCTAACCACCAAGAACAGGGAGATCCCAAAGTGCAAAAATGCTAGGTCTATTTTCAAGCCCTCGTCTTGCTAAGAATACTATCATTTTGCTTTATTGCGGTGTTGTCATGCACGTGGTTTATGTGGGAGTTACTATAGATGTTAGTTATATGAACACCAATCCATTTCGGCAACATGCTTTGCAAGCGGCTGCAATTATACCTGCTCTACTAGTTGGTAAATTTATCTGTGTCACATTCTTGGTTTTTTACTGTTGGACATTCTTGGCTTATTTACAATTGGATGTGTTTGTAGTGTGTTCTTAGTTGAAGGTATTTACTTAAATTTACTTAAATGTTCGTTCATTATTTCTTATCAAAAGTCATTCTATTGGATGACGTATGATGATTTATTAAAGCACCATAACTTAATAATCTGATTGACTATATAGATGATAGGATGATATCTGCAATGAACATTTTCTTAAAATTCAGTGCTTCCTTATTATCATTTTCAATCTCTTTACAAATTATGGAAATGTATCCAACATGTATAAGGCAAATAAGCATGCCTGTGGGATCAATTGCAGGTGCGGCGTTTAATATTTCATCACCCTATATCATCGCTCTGGTAACGTATTATAAATTCTTGTGAATTTGTTGACTTACTTGATTTATTTTCATGGAGTGTCGATTGACCCAACTATACCTTATTTAATTTATGTAGTTTTATCAATTATTGCTATGGTGGGTTGCCTTTTCCTTCCGGAGACTCATGGTCATCACTTACCCGAGACCCTCAAAGATGCGGCGGTGTTTGGGAAAAATCAAAATATTTGGGGAAAAATTAAAGAACTAAATAATACTTAAATTATTATTAAACAATTGTTCCATATTTGTTAACTTTGTGTTGTGAACAGCAACATCAATCTGCGAATTAACGCGAATCTTTTCTTTTTTTCAGGATTCATGGACTACCCGTCCGATGCAAATTGTTGTAGATGTTAAAGAGAGAAGTAGATGTTTCGGGAGTAAAAATGTGACTGACATTATTAAACATAATTCTTAAAACGAAAGTTTATCTTGATCTCGCCTCCGCCCACGACTTTGAGCGGGTGAAGGCCGATAACACCCTCTAACAGCGGCACACCAAGCCGGGCCCACCGCCCACAATCCTACCTCGAGGCGCGCCCTGCCTGTCTCACTCTCTCCTACCCACAGGGTGCCTTTCTGCTCGTAGCTACACACGTGCAGCTGGGCTCGCATGTCCGTTACGCTTGGTCGTAATAAGATGTTTTCCAGACGCTTAAGGCGCCAAACGCTTCGTGCATCCACTTAAACCTACCCTAAGTGCGTCATGTGCCTCTATGTTTTCTTTATTAACCACTTGACGACTCAGGGCTTACAAAAAACGTGAAAAACATGTGGTGCAGACTAAATAGTTCAAAAGTTCTTTCACGCCAGACTAAATATTGATAATTTGGCGACAAATATAAAAAAGGGCTCAAACTTGCCTTGCCGTTCTCAACAGTTTGCTTGAAATTATAGTATCTATCAAGTTTGTTCAGAATAAATGTATAATAAATGTATTAAGTATAAATAAAATTTAAAGTTCTCCTTGGAGGCATTCCCAAATTATTTCAAACATGTATAGGATTCATTTAAATGTACCTTCTTACTTTCCTAGCGCAATTGAATTTTCTCCTAACTACAAAATTCCATTTGAACTGATATATGAGATGGGAGAAGTGGCCTCACGTAGGTTATAGAGTGGAGCCGAGGGATAGTGCAGATTAAGCCCATTGTTCTGACCCGTATGCCTATTAAGGAACAATAGGTTTTGGTTTACTTGTTTATTTTATCGTGCATCGAGCACTACTGTGGTCATTATCCATTTATTCCTTTTCAATGTAATTAGTCATATTGGTATCTAATACCTAACCCAAAGGGAGTTAATAGGCTCATAGTTACCCAGAAATAATTTTGGAAGAATAATATGCCACTGGCCTATGCTCGGTTAGCGACAAGGCGGGTGAATGAAGAAGAAGAAAGTATCTAATAACATTGACCCCAGATCTTCGGCTGACAAAGGAGGATGTGTCTCAAACCTTTTGTTGGATTACACAAACACATTATCTGATCAGGCGTATCGGCATCCTCGTTCTATAGTTCCCTGAACTCCGCTCCCATGTTTACCTTAGAACGCAGTATACTTTTATGAATTCATTGGAAGTTTTCAACCGTGTAAGTTCTAGTTCCTTTTGTTGGCTATTAATAGGCACGCCAAATATGCGACAGACAAAATAGATAGAGACTGTGAGGAATGTTTGTGTATGCATTGGAAGAAATTTGACAAATTGAAACGACGTTCAGATTATAAATAACCTTTGGAAACAGCCGATACTGAAGGCGGCGATTGGCACGAGCCAACGGGGTTTACCGCTCAGGAAGACTTTGCACAGTGTCAAATTTTACTGTTTTTCCGTCAAAAGTCCATATCTCTGTTTTAAGACGATATTTTCCCCCAAACTGATTTTATTTGATAGATTAAACATTTTTAATGTATTATTCTTAATTTTGGTGTAATTAGTTTGGTATTTCATGGTTTTTTATACATCTTGAGTATATGTCATTTTTATATTTTGGGTTAGCAATTGCTTTTCCTGGTTAGTACCAAAACAGTTTTTGTTTCTATATATGCCCAATCATTTGATATTCTTTTGCCTTATTAAAATTTTTAACATTCGGCTAAAAGAGTTGTTAATTGGGTCATTTTGAAATGGCTTTTGCTTTGCTTAGCTCTCCCAAACATGCCCTATCTTTTGTTCCTCATCGCAATATGTTTGACTTGGTCATAGATGTCCGTTTCTTTCATTTTTAGTTTTTTACTTTACATAATCTGAAGAATAGCTAATTTTCGATCAGTGGTATTGAATCTAATTTCACAATACTCCTGGGAACTTGCACTTTCTAATGATACCATACTCAATACTTTTGATTTGGGGGAAAGTACCAACACTTGATCATATATTTTTATTGGTTTTGTCTCATATTAATGTTTATAAGAATGGTATATTTTGGATATTTCCCGATGATAATTGTTCCTATGTTCAATGACTACTGTGCGTATGGATCTATTCTCGGTGAGAATGCATATTAAAATGAATTCTTCTTCTTATCAATAGTATTAGCCCCTACTATAACTAATTACATTAGAAAGAATTGAATAGAGTTAATGTTAAAAAATGTTCCTAATACTACACTACACACTACACTATACTACACTTTGACACTACAAAAAACGGCTTTGATTGTTATTCATTAACCTTGCACACTAAATGGCTTACATTGTTTGCTATCGACTAGCATTTTTTCTAAAACACCTTTTGAGTTATCAACACTTCCTGCGCAGTGAGCCATATATTCCAAGAGATCAATTTCATGTTGGGTGGCAAGGGGTACGCCCCACAGGCGCCGTCCTTGCGCCTTATAGAGTTCAATTCGAGAATTGAGTGAGTTTGTTTCCCTATATTTTGTGCCTGAATTCCTCACGTGAGACGACGGATAGTCGTCGGCCACCTATCCATCGAGATAGATTTTGAGTCAACGGCCATTTTTGGCCACACCATTCTAATCCACCGAAACAAACATTTTGATAGAGGCACTGATACGAGATTTGGGCGATTTGGGTCATGGTGTTGTAGGGATCCGGAGGTGAGTTTCATAAATATTTCATTATTATAGTAAAGTGTTAACAGTAATAAATAATGTTTAAGTAATAGGTACAAGACATAAAGAGTATGCCTGATTTGCATGAAAACAACTGATAAATGCATGAAGTATGATATAAAAAAGTAGAATCAATAGCTGCACATAGAAAAATGTCAATTCCATATTGACGTACATAAAAATGGGGAATACATTTATATATGTGGCATATTTTTCGGTTGACGGAGAGTGGGAAAAAACATATTGAAGTTCAGTAGTTTTTACGGATTCCAAATCTGTTCTTGACTCTCTAAATTCAGTAAATCCTTCGGTGTTATTTCAAGAATTAGAAACTTATTATTTGATTTGAAGCATGTTAAATTATGATGAATTCCGGGACATTCGAAAATTCGTGGAAATGAAATGGCCGATTCACTTGCTAAAAGGGCTTTGGATCCCTCTCTTGTTGTGACAATATTTTAAAAAATTAATGTATATATTTTAATGGGTATCAACCCTAAGTACATATATTTTTGTATGTTTATAATTTGTGTTGTTTTGTTGTGTAGAAGTTGTTGTGTACTAGTAGTTGGGTGTTGAATGTTGAGTGTTGAATGTTGAGGGTAGAATGTTGGGTGTTGAATGTTTTAGTGTTGTAAGTGTTTGTGGTAAGTTGTGGGTGAATAATATTCACCAGGTGGATTGCCCACCTCGGGGAATCGAACCCCGTACTCCTACGCGGTAAGCGGAGATGCTACCACTAGACTGCCCAGGTGGGCACAATATTTTATAAACCTTCCTTTTCGGATTTTAAGAATGTATTAAAAAATAACCTTCGCGTTGCTTGGCAAAATTGGTGGGATGTAGAGTTATCAGGGCGATGGTTGTATGATTTAGTCTTTCTCTTCCCATTTTAATATGGCTGAGGATATGAGTAGAGCCTTTTATTCTTTTAAGTGCAGCGGTATTCAAATTTGTGTGACTATCGGGAAATTGGAAATTTAAATCATTATTTTTTGCATGTAACTCTAACAGAAATAATCAAAATATTTTGTATAATAATTTATTGAATCAAGGGCTTTCTCCTCCATTAAATTTAAATTTTGTGCTAGCTTCTGCTACTCCTCTAATTTTTGAATCTCTCTTTGAATTTTTAAATA
The DNA here is from genome assembly GCA_027575185.1 of Mimaenictus wilsoni. NCBI lineage: Eukaryota > Metazoa > Arthropoda > Insecta > Coleoptera > Staphylinidae > Mimaenictus > Mimaenictus wilsoni. The sequence continues at coordinate 28,859 of JAODAC010000255.1, read as the reverse complement.
TATCATCCTTTAAAATTTAATGTCGGGTTATTATTTGAATGTTCACTCATACTTTTGCCGTTCTGCTGGCAGTAATGTCATCAGTTTAAGATGATACATTACCTACTTCTTTAATGTGGAGTTAATTATGGTTCAGAGGGCCTTGTTTCCAGGAGCCTTAAATCAGCAAGAAGAAGAAGTTTAGATTCAAATTTTCATAAAACAGCTCATTTTAAAAGGGATTTCATCGTAAACGGATTGAAATAAGTTTAATATCATGAAAAAGTAGACGCTTAGCTTCTTATTTAGTATAAAAAAATCTTGAGCAAAAAACTCCTCGAAAATTGCGAAAAAAGCGCGCGAACCGGCCACTGTGCGGCGTCGCAGAATTTGGGATGTGTGATTGAAGCGTCGACCGACTAATGTTTACGACATCCATGGTTTCTCTTGGTTTAGTAGTGCGTGACAATCCGACCAGATGACTATACGAGCCTCAGAGAAATGCCCCCGCAAGAATTCCTGCTAGCTATATGGGAACTCTTGGTTTTCTTAGAACACGTGTCTACCTGTCCTAATTGTGTTAAGACCCTCCATGATTTGAGTATACAATGGCGCAATTAATTATAACAACGTTAAAGCAAGTTTATTATTTGCTGTCTGGTAAAATTACATAAGCATCATGGAATTAGGCAATGTTCCCAAAATACAACTCTACAGTATCTATACTTACTTGTGTTATTAGAAGTTGTATACTACATACAATAATCATAAAAAATGGCACCATATTCCTAATATTTATAGCATAAATACACAAATTTTATCAGATTAAAAAAAAGAAATACTCAGTTTAGGCAATAGTTTTACACTTGACATGGACCGCATTAGCTCAGCAGACAAACAACATGACTTCCACGAAATCATAAAAAAAGTTGGAAATAAAGGGCCCTTTCAAAGGAGACACAATATTCTCTACATTTTTCTATTTTCTTTCACTCTGGCCATGTCCCACTTGAATATTATAATCAGCTTAGCAGTACCAGATCATTGGTGTCATGTTCCAGGGCGAGAATATACCAACTACACCATAGGAGAATGGAAGTTCCTCACAATTCCTCAGTACGTCCTTTGCAACTTCCAAGGAACAACCTTATGCTAATATATCTTCTTTTAGGGAAGTCAAAACAAGTGGTATTCTGGATTACTCCAAGTGTAGAAGATTTGAAAACATTTCATACTCTGACATTGCAATGAGAACTGAAAGTACTAAAAAATGTGACCATGGTTGGGATTTTGACCACACATGGTTCAGCCTCACAGCATCTATACAAAATGAGTGGGTTTGTGATAATAGCATGATACCCACAAATTCACTCGCCATAAGTCGACTAGGAGAGGTTGAAGGATCATTAATATTCTCCCACTTAGCAGATAATTTTGGAAGAATGCCAGTAATTTTTGCAACTATTGTAACCCTCGTTATTGGACGTATCATGTCGATTCTCACATCTTCTTGGGTATATCTCTTTTTTCTCGCTAGTTTCATCGGTACCCTTCCAATTGCTACAGCTTTTTACTGTCCATCGGTTATTGCGATTGAAATATCCCGTCCTTCAGATCGGGCTTTTATAAGAATACTTGGCACATTCGGATGGGCCCTGGGCCTAATTATTGCTCCTCTTCTTATGTGGATCATTCAGGATTGGACTTATTTCACTTTAGCAACAACCTTACCATGTGGTCTGTTTCTAGTTTCCTATCAGTAAGTTACCCGAAAATCAATGTGCAGAAAGTTTATTTAATACCTTTTCAGGTGGTTAATTGAGTCCCCTAGATGGCTAGCATCGCGTGGAAAGGTTAAAAGATGCATTAAACAACTACAAAAAATTGCTCAGATCAACAAAAATGAAATGCCTAAAAATTTGGAAGAACAATTAACCAATGTTTTCAAAAAACAAGAAGATGGTACAAGACTTCAAACATTCCTATCCCTTTTCTCAAGTTGGAGACTTGCAAAGAACGCAACAATACTAATCTATTGTTACTCAGCCCTACATGTGATTTTTGTATGTCTGGCTATAAATGTCAACCATTTAGCTGTCAACCCCTTCCTTCAGTATGTGTATCAAGCATTGGCTGCTTTACCAGGATATGTGATTGCCAAACTAATCTGTGATCGGTTTGGAAGGCGTATAGTCACAATTTTTGGGTTTCTTATTTGTATGACTGGTTCTATTATTGCCGTTCTCCTCGTTAAAGGTAAGTAAACCAATATTTAAGACAACAAATAAGGATACACTTTTCAGATGATAATATTGTAAGCATAATAAGTATTTGCTTAAAATTCTGTGTATCTGTGGTATATTTTTCATTAAGTGTGCAAATCATGGAAATGTATCCAACTTGTATAAGGCAGATAGGTATATCTGTAGGATGTGTACTTGGTAACTTTTTTAGTATTCTTTCACCGTATATTATAGCAATGGTAATTTTTAATTATATTCACATCAACATTTTATACATTTTGCGATGCTTCTAGGGTGTATCTATTAATCCAATAATACCCTATATTATATATGCATCTCTATCGTTGATATCTGCAATAAGTTGTGTTTTCTTACCTGAGACACTTAATCACCAATTACCCGAAACACTCAAGGATGCTTCAATCTTTGGAGCTGATCAGAATCTTTGGGGATGGGCGAAACCTTCAAGAAGAAGAATGGAATTCATATAAGCAAGGAATAACTGTTTTTTTTTTTGAAAATAATAAAGAATTTTATAAATCTAATACCAAACATGTTTTCTAATATTACATCATAGATGAATTTTGTAATGTTATACAAACAAATTAGTGAAGATTATGATAAGACACTATTTATTTTATAAATGTATAATTATACTGGTACAAAAAATACTTAGTACATTATTCAAGTAATATTAAGACTTAAATTAGTATTAAAAATAACCACTAACAAAGATTATTGATATTAAAGAAATTTTCAATGTGAAGGCAAACGATAAAATATATTTAAAGAATTGCCTAAGCTATTTACCGACGAAGTATATGCCAACCAAATAGTAATTAAGTGAGATTATCTTATTTTTATAGATAACTGTAAGTTAATTTAATATACCACATTCACCCACGATATCATTTCATATTAAGTTGTAGTTAGTGCTTGTATTAACTTACAAAGAAACCTAGAAGACTTTCAATCATTTAAAATGACCAAAGAAGAAGTATCAGAATTTGACCGGATTATTGAAAGTATCGGAAATGCAGGATATTTCCAAAAAAGATTCAATTGGGCTTTTAATTTCGTACTGGTTATAGTGGCTTCCATGCCATATATGAATTTACTTATAAGTTTGAATACGCCTGATCATTGGTGTCATGTTCCTGGAAGGGAAAATACGAATTACAGTCTTGAAGAATGGAAGAATTTGACTATACCATGGTAAAATCGGAGCCGCATTTTAAAACTTTTTTTAAGAATAACTTTTCAGGGAACTAAATAATAAAGGCCTATTGGAATATTCAAAATGCAAACGTTTTGCCAATATTTCCCTAGACTATACCAAATCTGAACTACAGAACGATATAATCGTTAAATGTGACCTAGGATGGGACTATGACCACACATGGTATGATTTAACTGCGACAATGCAGAATGATTGGGTCTGTGATGATGAAATGGTTGCAACAAACACCCTTGCCCTGGGTCGTGCAGGCGAGGTCATCGGAACCTTAATTTTTGGTCAATTGGCAGACAATTACGGAAGAATGCCCGTATTTTTCGCAGCAGTCTTCACAGTCGTCTTTGGTAGAGTCATGTCCGTTTTGACCTCAACCTACTGGTACCTTTTCCTTCTATTCAATTTCATTGGTTCCTTTCCCAGTACGTCAGTGTTCCAAGGTCCGTTGATTATAGCCATGGAGATCTCCCGAGTTGAAGACCGTGCCCTAATTAGTATGATGCAAAACTATGGCTGGAACGTGGGTATTCTCATCGTTCCATTGGTTATGTGGTGGTTGCGTGATTGGGTGCCTTTTACACTGGTGACAACATTGCCCTGCGCAATTTTCCTATTTTCTAGACCGTAAGTCCTCTCGGATTAACTGACAATGAGCACGTATTTGACTAACTAGATTGTACTTGCGTTTGCAGATGGATTATCGAATCCCCGCGTTGGTTGGCTTCACGTGGAAAAATTAATCGCTGTATGCAAGAGCTTAACAAGCTAGCCAGAACAAATAAGCAGCAAGTACCGAGTCATGTGGAAAGTCAACTTAGAAAGACATTGGACACGGAAGGAGAAGTTAAGGTTTATACAATTATGGCACTTTTTTCAAGTGCACGTTTGGCGAAAAACACAATCTTACTGATCTATTCGTGGACCACTATGATTCTGATCTATATGTGTTTGTCGATTAATGTTAATAATATGGACGGTAATCCCTTCTTGAATTACCTTCTGCAAGGATTGGCTGAAATTCCAGCTTATGCTATTGGAAAATTTGTTTCTGATCGATACGGGCGACGATGGACTGGCTTTGCTAGTTTTGTTTTCACTGCTATTGGTTGTATTCCTATTTTATTTTTCATTTATGGTAGGTATTTAAATTTTAAAAATTTAGCTTAATTGTCAGAAGAACGTGTGTAACCCTGAGAAAGATATGTACGGTCAACAATTTCAAACGTCGTTTATAGCTGAAGCGAATTTGAGTTAAAACCGAGATAGAGAGAGAGAGACTTTATCGAGTATCGACACTTTGGCGTGCTGTAGGTTTTTAGCATTTCCGTTTCTTCTACTACTTTTCTACTACTCTCTTTCAGGCTTCACTGTATTTCCTTTTCCAGGCATCGAAAACTTAGTCTTCTGCCTTCACACCATCATCACATCTCTTCTGCTGCCTCGCGATTGTGTTCTGTATTCTTTGTTGTGTGTTTGTAAACTGCCGTATGTGTCTGATAAGAAACTGTGTGCTTAAATCAACACATCTCTCAATCACTCATCATCAACCGGCACTTACAACTCCACAGTCAATACAATTCTCTTTCAATGTAATTAGGCATACATCCGCAACCTGAATCCAACCACAATACTACTGCGCCTCTTGGATGGACAAATAGGTGTTATATTTAAAATGACACAAACGTAAAATTAATATCAAGATCAGTGACCGCACTGAGACCACACAAAGAAGTAAATTTAAATTTGTAAATCGCACTTGTCTCAACAAACGGGGTATAAGTAGAAAGGGGGGAATCCCTATAGGAAAACTTTCACATTACTCATATGGTGTAGGGTGATGCCGAATAAACAAAAGAATATAAACAAATTTTGGAATGTTTCACAGGAATAAATATCCAAAATTTCGCGGCATACAAAAGTCTGTTGATTAAAAAGAACCTGATGATGAAGTTGAAAATTCTTCGGGAATCTGAATTACACTTGCCACATGATTCTAATACTTTTCCAGATTCTTCTTACGTATGGCTTATAAACAGTTTATGCATATTTATCAAATTCAATATCTCCTTGGCCTTTTTCTGCGTTGGCTTGCAATGCATGGAAATCTATCCCACGTGCATTCGTCAGACAGGCTTATCAGCTGGGGTTATCTTCGGCAATTTGTTTGGCATTATCGCACCCTACATTGTTGCCTTGGTAAATACTCACAAAAATTAATGCAGCAATTTCTAATGTATTCCAATTTCCAGGGAGTATCTGTAAGTGCTATACTTCCATATCTTATCTACTTATTCAGTGCAATTGGAGCAGCGATAAGCATGCTCTTCCTTCCTGAAACATTCGGACATCAATTACCTGAAACACTAGAAGATGCTTCTGAATTCGGTCGAAATCAAGATTTCTGGGGAAAGGAAAAACCACAAAAATATACAGAACTTCCTTTGGATCCCAAACAAGTTCATTAATTATTTTATTTTAGTTACAGCTTTACAAATAAAATGTATAGACAAATTAGATAAATGTATGATTAATATATAGGCGATTAACTATAAATGTATTAAAGATGAATAACTTTATGTATCATACCATACACAATAAATAGATAATCATAAATCTAGAAAACAATGAACAACAATGCATTTCTATCAATATGCAGCTCTATCTAATCAATAATAAGCTATCTAATCAATAAAAGTTTCATCAAACGGTATATGGCATAGTCTCTGTTTCAATTCGTTGATGTGGTGCAGTTTACGAATGCAAATTTCAAAATGCCCCTTGGTAGTGTCTTAGCTATTCCCTGTGAAGTGACTGATGAAGATTTGGAGCGTGCTGAAATCAGAAGATTGCAAAACTATGAAACTCCTGATGAGCAACAATTCAAGGATGATAGTTTGTTGTCCAAACAAAGAATGCTACGAATTAAATGTTTCGAATTGGTGAGTCAGTAGTATGCACAGTAAATCGAATATTTCTATGGGTACACCTTTCAGATTGCAACGATTATAATAATAATTCTCTTCATCTATGAGAAATCTATCAGTTCCTGTGTGAATGTGGATATGATAATTTGTAGCTTCTTTGGGGCGTTGCTAATGTATCCGTTGGTTATACTTAGTATTCCTAGACATCATCATCTGTCAATGCTAATGGTAAGTTATTTTTAGATAGGGCTTTATTAGTGGGCAACTTTCACAATATTTTGTAATATTTGACAATACAAATGTATTTAAAGGATTTATACAATTTATATCTCCCGTGGTTCAATAGAAAAATTATTTATCAGCAAGTTTAATTTGAAATGAAAATGTGAAATTAGTTATAATCGAAAAATACATTCAATGCACAGAGGCATTGACGAAACAAAAATTGAGCAAAAAATAACACTCAACTTCTTATCGGAATAATCTATCAGAATGCAAGTCCGTTATCAAAGTAATGCTGGCTTCCTTTCGATAATCAATGCATTTCGTCAAGACATAGCGAATCCTTTGAGGGCCCGCCTACATATATTCATAATATTAGATGAAATTCACGTTAATAGTACAATTTTTAAAAAAGTTGCTCACTTATGAAACTCTGAAGCACTTAAAGAATATAGAATAGGACTGAGTAACCTTAGGGCCGCCGTACTTTTCGAGATTTTAAGACGTGGGTCAAATAAACGCATGTATACTGATAATGAGAGTGTCTAAATTGTCCAACACGAATTTGAATGAAATATTTTGTAGGTGTGGTACATATATAGAAATAAATTGTGTTAACGGGATTTTATGCCGTTTTGAGCCATTTACCAAAAAAAGTCAGTTTCGTCACAATTATGGCATGCTACAGAACAACAAGCTTCGAGGTATGACTTTCATGTTGAAGTGGTTAGCGTGTTGTCCTGCTGGGTTGTCGGTCGTGGGTTCTGATTTTGTTTGCGGCGAACTTTTTTTAATATGAAAATTGTATATTTAGCAAATAGTTATATAACAATAAATAACACAAAATAATATAAATAATGTTATATCTCATTCAATGGGCTATGTTAGGAAATCGATTATGTTCCATGTGTTATGAAATTATATTAATCAGGGAGATTGTTTCCGTAATGTTAAATTAGAGTTGCGTGATACGCATTTATGAAGTATTTGCGTTCGTACGAGAAACTCTGTGATATATTCAACAAGTATAGAGAAAATGGGATCTGCATCGAATAAATTAATGACATTGAATGCAATCATTGATATGATGAAATTATTAGAAGAGAATAATCAATTTCCCAACATAGCCCGCTCATGTTCATCCAAAATACCGCTTTTATAAAATGTGCAACATGCAGAATCAGTTGGTGCTTTAAATGTTTTTTTTTTGATGATTATCATTCACCATCTTGCACAAATGGCCCAAAATAGTACGTAATTATGTATATTTTGTATGTATATAATTTTTATTTAGTGTTATTTAATTTTATATAATTATTAGTTAAATATATAATTATTATTTTAAAAAAAGTTCGCCGCAGGCAAAATTCGTAACCGCTGCCCTTCAATCAGAAAACAAGCACGCAAACAACTGCATCCCATAACCAATAAGATAAGACTTGCTGTTAAAGCAATATATAATTTTGACTAAACTTTGATTTTTTTGCAAACGGCTCAAAGCGGCGTAAAATCCCGTGAACACAATTTATTTATATATGTGTGTATTGCGTACAAAAAGTTTCATTTAATTTCGTGACGGGCAATTGAGATATTCTCCTTGTGAGTCGATCATAAAAAAGGTTGCTCACTCCTGATGTAGAATATATTTACAAATAATTATTTTAAAATAATTTTAGTTGATATTAAATCTAATATGTTCATTGATGCTCTTCACAAGTGGATACTTTATGTTTTCTTCCTGGTACGATCTCAAGAATCAAATAATGGCGCATGAAATTTCAGCAAATAATTCAATCAACACTGTTGCAATGTTAAAGTTTTTGAACGCAGTGTGTACATTTATAATTAGTGTAGTATACGGCACGGAAGTATATATACTAATTATAGATAACTTTAAAATGATTTCAAGGTAAAATGAAAACAAAATTGTAAATTTGAATTTTGCCCACAAAGTGTTATCTGTTATTATACATAAACATATAATCTAAAAAGA
>JAODAC010000255.1:0-20164 GCA_027575185.1 Mimaenictus wilsoni | reverse complement strand
ATCTCAAGATATATATTGTGATATACATATTTATTGTAATTTTATTTATAAACTAAATTAAAAATATCTCAAATTTTAACAAAGTTATGTATATTTTTAATTTTTATTAATGGTACTAGTGCCATCTAGTGGACATTTTCTTAAATTGTCATTTAACGTATTGTACAACATTGTTAATTTAGTTTGTTTTCCCTAGTTAAGTATAAGCATTCACTAAAAAGAGGTGCATTAAACCAATAACTGATAAGTTTGTTAAGTATATATTGCATTTTTATACATTAAGCTCAATCAATCCCTCCCGAGTAAACGTCAATTGCACAATTACACGCCGCAACGAGTAAAAAATCGAATAACCACAATCTTCAACATCGATACAAACAAATCGGTTGCTGTGACCAGTGCCTTTCGCAATTGTTGTACTTAAACATACCTATTGAACCTTTTAACCAATATCTAATGCATCTAATAAATAAACGTAGTAAAGCGGCATAAAAGGATTTAAAGTTTGGTGAATCTCCAAAATGACGTGATTTTTGTTGCAATGTACACGTACATTTGGTTCCTCGTACAATATTACGTGAGGCCGATATACAAGTGGTTTTTACGAAAAACCACTGGCCTCTGTGAATTGCAACGAATATGTTATGGCGAAGTAAGTGGTGCTCCTCGAATTAGAAAGATCGAACGCTCTTTGAATCTCTCTCGTTCGATACACATCAAACAACTCATTGCTCATTTGAATGATGTTGCTGTGAACCGGCGTTTCGTCGGCGTCAACGAACGTGAAATTCTCCAGGGTAGTGTCAGCACCGTCCTCGCTGTGAAAAGGATAAATCCTCGTGTACATTATCAATTTGTACGCAGTTTTGGTAAGTGCATCGAGCAGATTTGGGGCTATCAGCAATTACTTGCTGACGTTGAAGCTCTACGCAGGACTGCTTATGATGCTGAGAATCCTCAACATGAAGAACTTCTTCAGCTGCTTTGGGAGGCTTTGATGCCGGATGAGCAGCTCGAAGGTAGAATAACGAAACAATGGCAGGATATTGGTTTCCAGGGCGATGATCCCAAAACGGATTTTCGTGGAATGGGAATGCTAGGTTTGGAAAATCTACTATTTTTCGCTCAAGAGTATAAAGGACCTGCGACACACGTGCTTTCACATTCCCATCATCCGACTTACGGTTATGCGTTTGCAATCGTTGGTATTAATCTCACAAGTATGGCTTGGCAGCTTCTGAAAGACGGCGATGCGAAAACTTACGTCTATAATACATCTAAGAGTTTGCCTACGATTCGACTGTTTCATCAATTTTACTGCTACCTCTTCTACGAGTTCGATCGTTACTGGATCGAATGCAAACCAAAGAACGTCATGGAATTCTCGCGAATAAAGGAGAAATTCGAAGAGAATATCAAGCTCAGCTTGCAGGATCCATCGTCAGTGTTCAGGATTAATGTATCTGTTGACACAGTTTAGTCAGATTTTGTTTGCACAAAGAAACGCAGTTTTATTGATGTGTACTTACTACCGAACATTTGCCATTAGTTTTTAGTTTATGCATAGTTCGATGTATGCATTCTTAGTTAATTTATTTAATATGAAATTACAGTTTTTAGAAGTTGTGACTATTTATCAAGATTTTTTTTCTAAATATGTCTTGCAAGTTGAAATAAACGAATTATAATTGAAGTAAATGTGTTGTATGTTGATTAGTTAAGTATGAGTATTGTGTCTTTTAATTTAAACAAAATAGATATGGCGACATGTTTGTTGTTTGATTTACCGAGCATCAACTGCTGCGCCCATTAGCCCTATTCAATGCCTTGTCAATATAATTGGTTATATTAGAAGAACAGTAATCCCTTGTTTATGCATATTGTAATTTTCACTGAAAACTGCTTTATAATTTTCCAAATAATAATGGGGTGTAAAGAACAGAAACAAAGTAAGCGTAAAATAAAATTTCAGCCGAAAATGCATCAAACTGACTGAACAGTATTTTTTTTCGGATTGTATAATATTCAATATTTTTTTATTTCTCATTTATAACATCACGTGACTCCCTAGGTATTTACTTCCCACAGTACATATTTGGCACATAGCAAATGATGTGGTATCAAATATTATTTATTTATTTATTACGAAGGTCTTATGCAGGGTAAAACGTGAAAAAACCTTTTCCATTGTAAAAATGATATATCTTGAATGTATAAACAAAATTCTCTCAAATAAAAAATGCAAGGTGATAAGTTGACCTTAACCATCTTGTGAAGTGCAACTTTTAGTTTTCATGTGCCAAAGGACTTATGCCAGGGACTCCCGGAACCGAGTGATAATTTGAATTTTCGAATGAACATAATATATTTTATGATTTGTACTTTATCCTGTGTATTTTCTAGTTTTCATGTGCCAAACGGCTTCCACGGGAGACCACCGGTACTGGGTTAGGTTAGGTTAAAATTTGAATTTTCCGCTGTATACCATTAGATACAGATACTTAGGGTCGAAACAAATAAATGTCCATTAAAAATGAAAGGTTTCAAAATTAGCGTACTCATAATGTTAAATCTTGATTTATATATAGTACTTATATATTTAGTATGTAATGTGGGAACTTAATACCTAGGGAGTCATGCGACGTTATAAATGAGAAATTAAAAAACTCGATGAATATTATACAATCAGAAGTGTGAACAAATTCTGAAAATTTCAAAAGTGTTACTCAATTATTAATGATTTTGGTCGCCATTTTCACGAACAATCCCATTGTGCGCTAAAAAGTACTGATAAAGAGACTTGTCGCCTTTTGCTAACCGCCCGCAGCGGGAGCACCCGCCCTTTCATAACAAGAACAAGCATACTAGATGTAATGTAAAATGCCTGGGCATTTTAAAGTCATATCATTTATGATATTAAATGTAATTACGAGTACATCAAAAGTAGGTTTTGTTTGATTTTTACCGAGCATTGTCTACTTGTGGTCATTAGCTTCATTCAATTCCTTTTCATTGTAATTAGTCATATTAGAGACTCATACTATTGATTAGATGAATTTATTTTGCTATAAACATTGTTGGAAACACAATTTTTGTGATGACGGTCAGCCCTCCCCCCTTTCCTCCAGCCATTTTCCGACAATATTCCCTCCTCTTCCTTGAGACCCTAACCATTCCTGCTTCAGACCTTCGCAGTTCCTTGCCAGGTGTCCACCCCTGTCATACAAAATGTACATTTCATATATTCCTGCCCCATCCAGACCTTTCTGCCTCTCTCCTCCCAGCCACACCTAGCTCTTGTCAGCAATGCCTTCTCACTTCCGCTTCTTCCCCTATCCCCATAGTACCAGGACCCTGGGTTGTACTGCCCATTATCCGCCCCTGTGTTACCTACTCTTCGACTTCTCTCCCCCTCACCGTTTCCCCTGACACCTGCTCCGCCCACATCTCTTCAACCAACACCACCGAGAGCCCCAACTCCTCATACGCCCGCCCTCGCCTATCCATTGGACTCACTCACTGGACCCCCTGCTGCTACACCACTCCCACACCTTTTTAGCTAATCTTTCATTCCCCATTCGCGCCAATCTATCCTCGTATCTCACCACTCTTGCAACTGCTTCATACTCATTCTGTCCGCTTCCTGTAGTACCACGTATGCTGGAGTCCATTTCTCCAACTCTTCCCATTTATCTAGCCCCCATTCTTCCGCAGCATACATCCAACCCCACATCTTCCCCATTTATCCCTTACTCTCCCCCAATGCCCACCTTACATTCCATGCGCCCACCTTACATTCCATGCGCCCACCTTACATGCTCCTTCCATACCAGTATACCTAACTAAAAGCCGAGGTATTTAAATACCTCGACTTTCTCAAGCACCTTTCCCTTCCATTTCAGGCTCACTGGTCTACTCCTTCTACCCGGCCTACGAAACTCCATCCAATTGGTTTTCCCCATTCACTATCAGATCTTTCTTATCCATAAACCTATTAAAAGTATATATAATAAATCACTATTGAAGGTACTTACAAAACATAGTTTTATAACAATGGTTTCGTCCATCCACATTAAATTCGGGTGGATACTATGTATTTAGCTTCTTTTTTAAATTCCATTTACGATACAATAATTAAAAATGCTAACAAGAACAGGTTGGAAACCATTTGAATCATGTGTATTGTCCTTAATTCCTGTGAAATTAACAAAACATGAAAAACTACAAATGTATTTTTTAGAAATCTTCAAACAAGTCACACATATTGCATAAATCATCTATTAAAAACCGTATTTATTTAAAACATACAACGTAAATGCTATGATTACCAACTACCAGCCTTGGTATCCATATACCAGCTTCGTATAAAAAGGATGACTACCATCACTTTCATCAACACCATCAAATTGTCTTTCTTAAATATTACTTACAAAGTCACCGGTTCGCTTATTTAAGTCCGTATCTAATATGGCATATATTGCAATGGATTCGTTTGTCAATCACATGAATTCAACCTGCCCCAAAAGAAAACACCACTAAAACACGCCACCAAAATTTAAAAATTACTGCTTTCGTTAAGTGTTTGTTTCAAAGCAATAATCAGTAGATATTATCATCCTCCTCGCAGATGTCCAGGTACTGATCGTATGCCTCTCGATTGCAGTTGCCATCATTGTTGAAGACGTATTTGTGAAATGTGCCATCTAAACAGATTGCGATCACGGAGTTATTGGGTCCAAACGCGCACACACACGCACATTCCGGTGGCACTGTGAAATTTGCAAGTGCCCATTGTGAATCCCCATAGTTTCCTAGTAATCCAAAGTTGGTGATTCTAAAAACAAGAACGAGGAACGATAATTGAGCTAAAATGTTGATAAGGGCAGTAAAAATAAAAAAAAGCGCATGCTAAAAATGACACTATACTTTGCGAATACGTACGCCATCTTCTTGTTCAAGTTCGTGTTCTTGATGGCGAAGATGTGTACAGTTCCTTTGTCGCTCGAACAGCAGAGATAGTCGGAATCATTACTGAAGTTTATGCTAAAAAATAATGAAATATAGTTGTAACATTATAAGTTAATTTAAATCAGATTATCAGAAAGCATATAAGTCAAATAATTAAAACTTGTGGTCGTGTTTTTAAGACGGAACTTCATTTATCTAATCGAAAAATATATTTTTCACGATTATTTTCTTACTCAGGTAGGTAATTTTTGTTGACAATTTAATACATATTTCATAAGCATTGCGTAATTTTCACATTAAGCATCTACATTTCACTGTAAAATGGAATGCTCAGTTGTATACATAGCGCCCTTAATTTTGATCGGAAAGGATTAGCAAACTGGCTTGAATATAAGGTTTAGTCTTTTAAAGAAAATGTTAAAGTTGCATGTTTTATGCAGTGATAAATTTAGAATGCGTATTTCACATGAATATTGAACTTTAAATACGAAAAATTACATATTTTTAAAAATAACATAAACAATAACATACATAAATTTAAAATTGACGTCATAATCCAACCTTTCCCAAAAAGTGTGGGTCGCAGAAAAATGTTGCTGGATCACGGTAAATATAAAAAAAATGCAGAAAGTTTATTTTTACATATTTTACCCTGCAAAAAATACGTGTGAATTGAGGATCATTGAAAAGTGATTTAGAATCCACGAAAATGGACAAGGAAGAAATATTTGTCTCGGTAATCAAGAAGTTGCTAAATTAATTGAAATTTGACGCGACACCGATCCTAAAACAGTGTCTGACCACGTGCATTAAATGTGTGAAGCTGCGTTCTCAACCTTTCTGTATTTAAGAAATAAGAATCGAAAGAGATTGGATGTCGAACCGAATTTGAGAATAAAATTAACATTTTTTCCAAGTTTGAAAGTTTTAAGCGATGACAAACTTCATCATCCTTAGGACAAAATATATAAAATGAAGTTTACTTCATTTACACGAATATAATGGTTATTTTTTAAATTTGTTTTTGTTATATAATAATTTTGCAATTTTGATGTATGAAAAAACCAAGGAATAACATGACGTTTCTTAAAAAATAAAATTTCTTTTGTAAATACATGTTTATAATGTGGTTCGGGAAAAAGTAATAAAACTTGTACCGGGCCGAAGTCAATATAGTTTGGGAAACGCTGTCATATTCTATAGAATTTAATGTCATATTCTATAGAATTTAATTATCTATGAAATGAGAAATCGATTCGATAACATCGTCTCTATCTTCTTCTTTGTTAGTATCGTGACTAAGATAGTATCCTGTTTGTCGATGTTACTAATTGAAGACGACACCCAGCTATGTAACCATCTTTTCGTTTTCGCTGGTCTCCCAGGAGGTCTTTTTGCGAATGGAATGGGATGTCCATCCTGTCTACCATTGTTCGCACCATTCTCTCTTCCTTCCTGTGGACTACTTCACTACATCCTCTACACCGCATTTCTCCCTGATATCTTTACTGCGTTGTCTGTCATTTAGCGTTACTCCTGTGATTTTACGCAAAATTCGCATGTCCGTTGTTTTCTATTTCATATGTCATTATTGGTCTTATGACAGCTTTGTAGACCTTGATTTTTGATTTTGTTTGCAGATATGTATTCTTCCAGATGCTGTGTCTGAGACATGCTGCCGCTTGGGCGGCTTTGTAGTTGCTTGTTTGCACCTCTGTGGCACGGTGTTTGTCACTAGTTATAAAAGAGTCCCCAGTATATGAACCGGCTGATCTGTTCGATCATGTTGCCATTCAATTCCAGTTTGCAGTATGTTGGTTGTCGTGAAATTATTCATTGATTTTGTTTTCCTTGTAGACATTTCCATATTGTAGGTCCTTGCTAACAAATTGAATTGATGAAATAAGCGTTGGTGTCCTATTCCGTATCCATTTATTGCTGTTATTCTATGGATGATTTTGTTCATTAAGTTGAAAAGAAAGGGACTTAGGAAGTCACCTTGTCTGATATCTTTGTTGATGTTGATTGCCTGTATCATGCCTTGGGGTGTTGCTATTTCTGTAGTACTATTTTCATTTAGGATCAATTATCGCGCCTTCCATTCCCTCTTCCTCTAGTATTTGCAGAATTTGCTGCTTTTTCACCCTGTCAAAAACTGCCTTCAGGTCGACATAAACCATATAGAGAGGTTGATTGTATTCTATGGATTTTTTCACCAGTTGTCGTATGATAAAAATAGCATATTGTTTCTTGATTATGCCGAAATCCCTGATGTTCCTCTACAATGGGAATTTTTCCTTCTAGTCTAGTTTTGATTTAAATAATTTCACTGTTGTATTTATTAATGTTGTGCCCCGGAAATTTCCTGGATCATTCCTGTCTCCTTTTTGTAAATAGATATGGCAATCCTATGCTTCCATTCCTTTGGGACTTTGCGTTCCTTAAGCTTGTTGTTAAAAAGTTTCTGTGGCCATTCTACTGGTCAGGTCCCGGTGATTTTCGATTTTACAGTTTTTTAATCGCCTCTTGTATTTCAGGTATATTGATTGTTGTCATTTCTTCATTGCTAGCTCCTCTTCGTCCTTATTCATGTACACTAATTTTGCTGACTTGTAATGATTTATAAAATGATTCACGCAATTGCACTTTTTGATGTTATTTATTCTTACTATTCCACTAACTTCTTTCCTTTTGCATTTTATGGCCAACATAAAACTCCATATAATCTCAATTTTGATTTATGGACTATAACTTCGTAAACCATGCGCATATTGCCTTGATAATTTCAGAGAATATTCTTGAATAGTTTAGCAATTTATCGAGTCTATTTCCAAAAAAATCGAGAATCATTTACCTGGTATATAAGGTTGCTGCTTAAAATCATATCAATCATACCAAAAATAAAGAAAACATGATTGATACTAGATATGATGAAATCGACAATATCAAAATTAGGTAGTATCGTCACAGTAAACTTCTGGACCAGGAATGAGCAATCTGTAGCCCGCGAAGAATTCTGGGCCCAAGGGAGGAAAATAATTATGAAATATAATGAATGTCAAAAACTCACCATTGAACATTAGCAGGATCAGAACCACGACGCAATTCCACCAATTTCGTCTTTGAAATCGAATCCCACACTCGTATCAACGTTCCCTGAACGCTAGCCGTCGCAATTCGAGTTCCTTGTTGATTCAATGCAATGCAAGCCAATTCATTTTTGTGAGCTTCAATCCATATCGGTGCACTCGACATGCCATTTTCAGTGCTTGATAGATCAACAATTTGTACACTACCTAAATTATGCCCAGGAAAAACAACAATCTGTCTCTCTGCAGATACTAAGGGGCTCATTTCACATAATCCCTTCGGGTTACTACGTGTTTCGATCGAAAACAAACGCTGCGTAGGTGTAGGAAACGAAAATACGTGGATTTGTGTTAGCAGAGCAACAACCAACCTAAAATATTGAGTTGGAAATGCATAAATCTCAACTCGCGTTTATACAAATATTGAAGTCATACTTATCGCGTTTTAAACGCACTGCTCGAATTGATGAGTTAAACGTCAATTCTAACACGAATTTCTTGACAATATCGTCGTATAACAACAAAGTATTGTCTGCAAACTTTGTTCTGGAACCACCTGAAACGATCGCCAATATGTTCGACCTGTAGAGCATCTCGCATTGAGCGACACTTCCCATTAATTCCACATCTAGAAACGTTTAATTCACTTTAAAATGAAAATTATTAATTTACAAGAAATTACCATAATGTGCCTTTTCTACAAGTGGTTCAACATTGTAGATTCTCAATCCTGTTTGCATACACGAAGCAAAGCAACCTAGATAAGAATACGATTGTTCTTGAACAAAGTGGACAAAGAATTTCGTTACGGTTTCTTACCCTGATCTTGATTGAAACGAATGTTTATAACATCTTTGCGGGACATTGTATCGTGAACTGGCAACTTCATTGAATTCGGTCAGAAAATCACCGCAAACCTTCTGGTAACACTTGAATTGTTAATGCACTATTATTGGTTTTCCCTTTGTTTGGAACCTTTGCAAGTTCAACGTATTTTCATTGCGTCGTAGGCACAGAAGCAGCCCGTGAACAGCTGTGCCTTGATGTTGTTTACTAAATATTTCTGGCTCGTGTGCGACGTCGACCTTCACATTTTTGCAATCGTAAACAAAGAATAATTATAGGCAACCATATTTGCATTGTTAGTTAATATACTTACAGGCAGATGGCAGCACATGTACCGAAACACGTTAAATTTTAACAGATTTTTACTTTTACGAAAATCCGAGTTAAAAAAAATCCGGCTTTTAATTTGAAGGGTATTAAAAGCCCGGTTTAACCCGAAACCGACAAGGCGGAAAACCGAGTAACCCGGAATTATCGTGTACCCTTGATATGCCTACTCCATGTAGACTGTGCTTGGCTTGGTCAAGAGTACCCGAAATTCCTGGTTACTCGGTTTTCGGTCGTGTCAGTTTCGGGTTAAACCGGCCTTGACTTTCAAGGGTTTAACTCGCTTGTTGATACTGCGATTAATTACTCCCGCAATTGCAGTCCATAGGCACGCATCAGCTCGTGTTTTAACATGTTTGTAGTACCAGCAAACGAAGCCTCCAATTTTTCCTCAAGTTGACTAGTGATTGTATTTAATGCATATTGGGAAAAATGATAATAGCCGTTCTCTTTGAGAATACTGGTAATGGAATTAATTTTTTTTCCAAATTTTTGTTTTTATTTATATACATTCTTTTAATAACTCATGAAAATAAAATAACATACATGCGTATAGTCTATTTATATTGCACTAGGGGCGCTTTAAACGAGTTTTGTCCGGATTTTAATCCTCGGCTTTCACAAACAAAACCGTAAGAGAATAAACACAAAGATTGACAAAATCCGGAGACTCGGGTTTCGCTATTTTTTTGACAAGCGACAAAATGAGAATCTAAAATGTGAAATTCAAACTTTGACCTAAAATATTTTCTAATCTACATATCATAGAATGCCTTTGCGTATACAGATCTATTCTTCATTAAATATAGTTTGTTTTGATATGCACATTTACGTCTAAAGGTTGGGTAATCTACCTTTAAAAATATACTTTCCCAAAGAATGAAGAGTTTTAGTTTTTTTCATGTTTCTTTCACATTTCCCTTATTTCTGGGATTATAAATCATGCAACAGTCGGTTTAGTGTGAACATTTCTTTAAACGTCTCGGGCAGTTTTTCATTTGATTACTTAAAACCGTTGTGAGAACTCATAAAAATAGAGTTTAATAACAAGACATTTTCACTATATACATATTCCTCCTCCTCTTCCTTTTCGGTAGGCTCATGCCTGTTGATGGTGCTTTATGCTTCTTCCGACGTTGACCATGATTCTTTCCACCTCTTCGGTAGTCTTCCTACCGGTCTTTTGGTGGCGGGGCGATTGGTTTTTGCCCATTTTGCCATTCTGTTGTTTGCCATCCTGTCGACGTGATCGTTCCATTGTCTTCTTCTGTACCTGTCCCACTTGACTATGTCTTCCACATCCAATTCAGCTCTTCGGTCCCGTAGGGTCACCCCTTTTATTCGCCTAAGGATTTTCATTTCATCCGTTCGCAGTGTTTGTTTGCTTTTTGATGTTTCAGCCCTTGTCTCGTTTGTAAATGCGGGTTTTTGTTTTTGTGGGTCTTGATAAAAAAACTGACGATGAGAATGTGTTGAATACTAATAATTAACCAATTATGCCAGCAAAAACAAAATATGTGCTATCAGAAGGTGATCAGACGCCCAGCGTTATCCCGCAGGATAGTTCCGTTCTTAAATAATTTATACCAGATTTTCGAAAGGAAGCAAATTCTGAGTCTTATATCATTTTAATGAATAGTTTATTTAAAAAGTCATTGAATACCAACGATTTTTAAAAGTTGTAGTTGAAAATTGCTTGTTGCAAAATGTAGTTGCAAAAATGGTAGCCATTTCCTTACGAAAATAATAATGAATACATTTAGTTCTTTTTAGTTTATTTGTCGGTATATCTGCTGTCAAAAAAAATTACAGATTATCATTCAAAACGGAAATGCGGAGTGCGCGGAGGAACAACGGCGCACTATGGACATATTTCCACACTGACTTGCTTACGATTCCTTTTAAATGTACCTAAAAATAGTCGTTTCCTGCATCTTTAAAGTAGTACATGGTACAACATGCGTGCAATGACACCCTTTTCCTCACGGAAATAATAATGAGTGCATTTCGTTTTTCTCGTGTCGGTGTATGTTGTCAAAATTGCAGGTTATTATTCAAAACGGAAAGGCAGCGTTGCGCGCAGGGCCTTGCACGGCTTGTGGCACATTACGGAAATGAATGTCCCTGAAAATCACCTCGTTTAATAAAAAATATAGTGGAATATATTCTTTGCACAACAGGAGTAGAAAATAATATATTGCACCACAAGCATGGAATGTTAATTTCTCACTAATATGATTTGCAGCACATGCGTGCTCGTGTAATTGGTTATACTTGTGAGAAAAGAGAATTTCAAGGGAGTTGTTTTAGTGTTTCAAAAATTCAAAGAAAAAAATTACTTATGAAGCATAAAATCGTGGTTAAAAATTGACAGGACGTCGGGTGTATGGGTCATCCAGGGTTAACGGGGACCTTAAATAACTTATCTATCAGCCATTTTAAAGGTTTCGTGTGTGCCTAGAAAGTTTTAGTAATGCAAACGTAAATATGTAAAATTAAACATTATTTGAGTTTGGAGAACTTAAACCACCAAAGGACCCTTAAGAGTCAGCAGATTTCACACTGCAGACTGTGACTACGTGCATTTGCAATGTTTGTATGCTAACAGATATTATATTAGCTGTTTAAAGCTCTAGTAATATTTAGTTACTATTATTACTGTTGAAATTCGAAACATCAGTAAAACATTAACCTCCGGAAGCCCTTTTTAATATAACGTTTTGAAACTACATTACCTGATCTTAAACCAGAGGTTTCCAAACTTTTGTCGGCCCACTTGGTTAGACAAATTTTCGCCTGGCCTTTCAGTTTTCGAGATAATGTAATGTCGCCACAATGCACGTGTTCAGGAATTTTCCAAAGAGGCATGTGTCCAGATCGACCATTTCTTGGTGCTTCTGATACCCGCGAAACAGTTGTGGCACTTCAATTTTTGTTATAGCTCTGTAGGGGCGATAACTTATTTAGGCTTAGAATATACCAGTCTATTGGGGCACCTATCGCACTATCTTAGGTATGAAAATCATTCAGTTTGAGCGCCTTTTGGTGGTTCTGACTCCTCTGAAGTATGTGTTGCCGTTCAATCCCTTCCTTCTTCTATTGAAGGACATATCGCACTGTTTTAGGTATAAAATACGCCAGCTCCAGTATTTTTATAGTCCTTATTCCGCTGAAGCATTCAATCTCTTCGCCTAGCTCTTATTGTTATTGGAAATTCTCGCACCTCCCATGAGATCTTGGGGGCGTCCTAGGGGGGCGCGCCTCCACATTTTTAAAACGTTTATCTTAAATCCTTTACAAATTCTTTGTGTTCTACATAACCTTACTATGTTATTGTGTAATAAATTTAATTCCAAACATGATCAAACGTTTATTTTGGTGATGTATTGCATTTTAAATACTATACACGCTCGCTTAGTGCGGTTAATAGATTCTCATTTAACAAAATCGTGTTAAATAAGCTTATAGGAACCAATAGGAATAAATCTAATGAAACTAATCTAGCTAAAAACTTTCCCAAAACCAGTTATCAAATAATAGAAGAATATACAGGTTTAAAATATATTTGTGTTGCCAAAACTGCATAAATTATTCACTGGGACAGAAATGAGACATGAACCATTCTTCAAACTCTTGCGTTGTCATGCTAACCTTTGAACACCCTAGGATTCATCGTTCGAAAAGAAAAGGCTCAAAGCTTCAGCTATTATCTTATTTGAATGAATAGGAATCATCTTCTGATTGCAGTCTGCAATCTATAGGACAATTAAATCTTCATTTTAATCCTCAAATGGCTTCTTTCCAAATATTTTATGATTTTGGATGTTGAAAAAATTTGCCTCTTTCTTTATACTCATCAGCTTTATTAAAAGTTGAACGTATCGGCAACTCGTTGAAGCCTAATTTCATTCATATCTGCGTTTTGGAATCACTATTATGAAATTATATCAAGTTTAGTATCCAACATGATGTGTTTGCGGGTGAGAATTGTGAATCAAAAAATGACTGCAGTCTAAGCATATACTAAGCATAGTACTAAGCATATCTAATACTAATAATATAGTTAGCAATAAAATAATGTGTTTTAATATTTAAAATAATAATGTGCCATGCCTATGTGAGTTTTGTGTCGACTGTGCACTACAATATATGCTCCCATATTTGTGCTTCCATATCTCTCTGAATACATTTCCTCCTCAATTAACCAGAAAAACTGTACTAGTAGTTATTAGCATCTTTAAATCTGAATCGATTGGGGCATTATATATACTTCTAGAAATAAGGGAAATGTGAATAAAAACGGAATGTTTCGGACAAGACATTTTTTGAAATGTTTTCATAATGCCGATTATGAAAACATATTAGAGAAAACTTCAACGATATATGACATCATTTCTAAACAAGTGATGAAAAAACGTTTACAAGAGATAGTAGCAAATTTAATTATGAATCGAATGGTATATGATTTGTGGAATGAAATTTGATTTTTTGACAATTACGTCAAAATGATCAAATTAAATTAAAATGTTAAAAACCCTCCCCAGGTGGCGGATAGGGGAAAGCCTACCAGATATGGGTGGTACCGAAGAAATTAAATATCCGGGACGGACCAAACTTGAGAGCTGCGTCTGATTCCTAGTGAACGGCAGCAAACTAAGGTTGTCTCCATGTTAGGAGCGGATGAACCAACACTCTGGGACTTACATCTCAGTTTTAACATGGAATGGACACCTGTCTATTCCCCAACCTTAATTTCAAATAGCGCATGATGAACATTTCTCTAAACAGAACTGTAGCAAAATAGACTGAAGAAGGAAAAAAAGAACATGGAGAAAGAATAAAGGGGTACTAGATGAGAAGAAAGAAGAGAGATACATAATCATGGAAAACTACTTCACGTGGTCCATAGTCGTCCCAAATAGAATTTATTGTAAAATTTCAAGTAAAAACGTCGCAGTTATTAGACACAAATTTCATAAGTTATAATATCCGTTCTAATTAATGAAATGAAAAATTGTCCCAGGAGATTGAAGCAAATAACACGGTGAATCGATTGGTACATGATTTAGATATATGGGGAAATATAGAACAAAATTGTTTAATTGGAAAATGTTTTATTACATGATATATTCCTCAATGATTACCCTACCTTTAACCGTAGATGGGTATATAAAAACAAACTACATATTATAAAGAATCGATTCGTTTAAGACTATGAATTCTATGATATATAAGGAGAAAATATTTTAGCACCAAGTTTGAATTTCACATTGAAGTTCCTCATTTTACCGCTACCAGTTACAATCCGCGGCGCTGGAAAACCCGCGATAATCTAAACCGGCACTACACCTTACAAGCGGAAGATGAGTTGCGACTAACGATGCCTATGTTGAGTGGCTAATTTTTGAAAGTTTATTGTCGATTAGATAGAAGTATGTGTATATGTGGGTTGTGTATGAATTAGTTATTAATTCACACTGATGATTGTCCACCCCGTGGCCTCGAACCCCGTCTGCCAGCGTTATAGACAAAGCTCTACCCACTAGGCAGTCCAGGTGGACGGCTGTGCTGATTTTCGTAGTTCTTTGGAAACATAAATTTTGAGAATTTCAAGTGGAAGGATCAGTTGAAGTAAATGAGGTGAATTAAAGCACTTTTAAATACAAACAACATAACTGTGATGTTTTTCATATATATTGCAGCCACCTAGAAGAAAATAAAATTCAAAGTTGTGAAATTACAACATTACTGTTGTGAGTGTGAATATTTTTATTCCAAAAGTTATATGTATAATCAAGAGATATATGGCTTTAAGTTTATATAGTTTTATTCCGCTAATGCACCAGATTGTTGAAGGGTTTATTACTCGACCAGCGAGGGAACGCATTATCCTAAAGGGTAGGTTAACAAAGAATTTACATGGTATATCTATGCATTTTGATTGAATGATTGACATATTGGAATGTTTAGAGTTTTTCAGCTACGTAGATAGTAGTTATCGTTTTTGATATTTGTGTTTAAAATAGGAGAGAACAGGAGAGGCAAAGTAGAATTAGCAGCAGCACATATAACCCGACATTTCAGAAGGTTAGGTGATCGGGCGAAGACCATGGTACTTCGGAGAAAAGAGCATGAGTTTGCTTGAGCGAGTGACTCTGGCAATGGTGAAATGTGGGTCGGAGTAGACGGATGGATAGGGCCCGAGTTCACCCGGTGTGAGTTTTGTGGAAAGGTGTTGAATACCTGGGACCAGCTGGCAGGGGAATGTGACGAGGTTAAGGAGGAATGTTAAAGCCTATTCCTCCTTAACTTCAGGAGGACAAGGGAGGAAATCGAACAGAGGTGTGGTTGGAAGAGACGGAGAAACAGTTGCCGTCAATGTTTAAAATATAGTGCTTATTCCTTGTGTTTTCAGTCTTAGGCCAAGAAGTCGATGGGTGATGGTTTACTTTAGACTGGGTTTTCAGAAAATGTTTTCAACTTACAAGGAGAGTGTGTCAATTGTCCAACACGAATTTGAATGAAATTTTTTGTACGCGTAGTACATATATAGAAATAAATTGTGTCAACGGGATTTTACGCCGTTTTGAGTCGTTTGCTAAAAAATTTCAAAGTTTGGTATATATTGCTTAAACCGTACCATTCGCCATAAGAATAACGTGGCGTACCGTCACACACGTCTGCATATAGACCGATCTAGGTGCGCTTGCCGCAAGTACACTCGCGAGTATACGATGAATGCTACTGTTTCAATTCCTCATTCAATTCCGTGTTAGACAATTTACATACTCTCCTGGTTAGTTATCTCCCGCACGAATTTTTGTTTACAAAATAAGTTTCTCAAGTTTATGCATCGATGCCATACGCACGCGGCTAGTAGGAGGTTCATTTCCCCATCGCCATGATTAGAATTGTAAAGAGTAAGTATGTTTAAGTTTCTTTTTAGAGTTTTTTTTGTGTAATAAAATCACTCTCGTTCTAAACTTGATAGATATTGTTTGGGCAGAGTTCCGATCCTGGAATTAACTCCTAAGTTAAGGTACTCCGATCTAGTCTCACGTTTCTAAGTTTAAAGACTTACAAGGAGAGTGTTCCAATTGTCCAACACCAAATCGAATGAAACGTTTTGTACATGTAGTACATATATAGAAATGATTTGTGTTAACGGGATTTTATGTCGTTTTGAGTCGTTTGCCCAAAAACTATTTTCAAACTTTGGCCACAAATAAGTCATGGTATATATTGCTTTAACAGCACTGTTAGTCGAATCGGTTTCGTAATGCATACTTTAGAGTACTTCTTATCCAAGGTTTGCGGGTTCAAATTTTACCTGCGAACTATTTTTTTCTTTTTAAATTATATATTTAACAAATAATTACATAACAATAAATACGAACGCAAGTACTACAACTAATTCAATATTAAGAAAACAATATCTTTGATTACAGTAATTCCATAAAGCATGAAACAATCAATTCCTCAATATTATAACCAATACTTTCAGAAGAAAGAGATTTAACAATATTTATAACGAGAGTGAGGAATATTTTTTGTGCGGATACGTTAAAAATGCAAGTTCATTTAAAAATGCCGCCAAAATGTGTAATATGCAGAATAAATTGGTGTTTTAAATGTTTTTAATGTAACAAAATAGTGCGTAATTATGTATTATTTATTATTACAGTATTATTTGTTAAATATATTATATAATTTAAATAAAAAAAGTTCGCAGGCAAAATTTGAAACCGCACTCGTTGGATTAGAGGGCAAGCAGTCTAACGTATGGACTACGAAACCAATACGACTAACCGTGCTGTTAAAGCAATATATGTACAATGACTTATTTGTGGCCAAGTTCTTATTTGTTATGCCAATAAAGGTTATTATTTGTGGCCAAACTTTGAAAATTATTTTTGGACAAACGGCTCAAAACGGCATAAAATCCCTTTAACACAAACTATTTCTATATATGTACTATACGTACAAAAAATTTCATTTGATTTGGTGTTGGACAATTGGAACACTCTCCTTGTTAGAAATAATTCATATATTGCATGCGGACTCCGATCCCCTACACTATCTATAGCGTCCAATCAGTTTCTGCAATACAAATCTATAGAGCAGAATAGTACAAAAATGTCCTAGGCTAATTCACATAAAAACCTTGAAGCGGAAGTCACGACCTTTCAAACAGATATCATTAAAATACAAACATGTTCCGAATACAAATATTTATGAGAATCGCACGTGTTCAGATTTACTATTTGCAGAGTCGGTACAAACTTAGAAAGTGAAGGTGTAAGTGCATAGAATTGAACACTCAAGGATTAGATGGATTCTAGCGCACATGCCCTACCAAGTAGTGTAAAGTGGCAAGTAGAATCTCATTAATTATAAAGTTGTGACCTGTACGATTCAATGTGCATTGTTATATCGAGTACATATGTAAAGTTTGTATCCTCGGGTATTAGCAAGCACAAGTATGCAGATTGAAGGAACTCTAATAATGCAGAGAACAGCTGGAAGGTTGGAACTCAGAACGTTTTAATTCTTAACTACTTTGAAATTCTTGAGAGAATGCCAAGAATAAATCTGCTAACCTAATATAACCGGAAGTAAATTTGAATTGTCTTCTATATTACCTAAGATCGATTTTGTTGGACATAAAATAGGACTGCGAGTTTGATAAGAAGTAATCTCATGAGTGATTAAATCGTAATTACCACATTTAGTTGTTATTTGAAATGAGACTCGCATTTAAATAGGATTTTCGTATTCTTAAGTTAAGTTTTGCAATAAAAGCGTTTCAAATGAATAATAATGAGATTGATATAATCATCTTTGTTTGAGTGGCTTAAAATATAAATCCTCCTGTCAATATATTCTTTCGTCTTGGACGGCATGCAATTTAAATCCTATCAACCTGCACAAAACATGGAATAATCCTTTGTTCGACAAATTCATGTTGTTCGAATGCTACACGTGTATTTGATGTTTTAAGCACGATGGGTATTATGACGGTTATATTATGATAATCAACAAACAAAACAATTGGAAAATTTAAATACCATATTTTCTTGTTTATTGATATTAAAGTTTTATACGACAAACATATACAGCTGATCTTTTTATAGAATATCTTTCGTGAGAGAGTTTCTGATGTTATTAGATTTGCTATAAATAGATCGCTGAATGCAATATAGAGATCTCTCAAGGAATATTCACATTTTCGTTCCGTGAATTTCAAGTAAAAATGCTAAAATAAAACCCTTCAAATCTCCTTATGTATATTTGATCACAAGAAAATATTGAAATTAATTTAGGATTGCTTTTGACCTTGTTGATATTAAATTCTTTATTTATTAATTTTCCATAAAGCCAATTAAAGCAAACTAAGCTTCCTTGAAAATGCCTTATTAATGAATGAAAATGAAAAGTTGAAGATCAAAGCATTTGGAAAATTTGTCCGTACTTTTCCAGTACTTATTCATCATTTTCAACTGCCAACTTTTTCAATCAATAAGAAATTTTTTGTAATGAGTACAGAAGATCGAGGAAGACGTCGCGTTTGTGATGTTGAAAGGAATAAAGATTAAAAATGAAGGAATAAAAAGTTTGTAATTAATTGCTGCGTCAATGACAATCATTAATTATTCTGGGAAATCCCTGTATCAACAGGGTGGAAGTAGGAAAGTTGGAAAGCGGAGTTCAGCTCTGTTTTGATAAATTAATGTGAAACGGGAGGACATGGCATAGCACAAGTCGGTAAGAGTGTTTGAAGTAGTCGTAAGAACATAAATAATACCAAGTTAAATTGAAGTATAATTGCGCAAATTTTATGTTGGCTGAATGTAATCATATTTGATTCCAAGAAACGAGGTTGTTTTAAGATTTAAATAATTATAAGGTAAAAGATAGATTTTTCAACATCATAACTGTTGAAGACTTTTCAAACTACTTAACATCTTATCATCCAATATAATGAAGTTTAATTTATATGAAATTATATTCATATAATGATATACTTATCAAAAAGTAAATGTCCAGCCAAGGGGCGCAGTGGTATGGTCGATGACGGCTGTCCATGATGTCCCGGGTTCGATTCTCGGAGGGGATGTATATTGAAGTGAATTCTTCTTCTTATCAATAGTGTTAGCCTCAAATATGACTAATTACATTGAAAAGGAATTGAATAGAGCTAGCAGTCAATGCTCGGTAAAATCAAACAAAAAAATGGTTGGTTGTTAGAGAACAATATTTTATGAGTAAAAACAATATGCTACCAGCTACCTACCTCACAGAATTGTGTGGGGTAGACTAATGCAAGTAAAATAAATCCTGATAAAGACATCCACCGCTTTCATAAAAGTTGGAACATCATACAAAGCAGATCCACAAATGTTTTTGAGAAACCCACATTATGTTTTACTTGGCAGATTAGTCGGCATTTGAATATTCAGGAAGAAATTCAATAAAAATTAAAAGAGTTTTATAGCTCTCAGCGGAATACAAAAAGACAGTAATTATTCTTCCAAATATACTTGTCAGTGGATTTTCCGGGCGCGACGAACTGGACTGGCGCGCGCTGTGTATGCCAGGGATGTCAAAAAAGTATCGATTTCGATAAGTATCGAGACCACGTGTCGATATTTATCGACTTTTATCGATACTTTCGATACTTATCGAGAGTACCATAGGGTCATTTTCGATACTTTTTAACATGCCCCTACACTGAGGCCATCTGTTGATCACAACTCCCAATTATGATGGTAATCGTACTCTGCGCGATAGAGTCGTGCCCGCTGCTGCGTCGGTTAATTTGAAAATATGGAAATTCAATCATTATACATTATTTCGTTACTACATTCACATAAATACATATCAATATT
Source organism: Mimaenictus wilsoni (assembly GCA_027575185.1). Lineage (NCBI taxonomy): Eukaryota > Metazoa > Arthropoda > Insecta > Coleoptera > Staphylinidae > Mimaenictus > Mimaenictus wilsoni. Next base: position 45 of record JAODAC010000255.1, on the reverse strand, counting down.
ACGGAATGGAATTTTCCACTAGTTCTTGTTTTCACTGATATTTAT